>CM060951.1:202959578-203082078 GCA_030765055.1 Mantis religiosa | reverse complement strand
TGAGTGAGTGAGTAGTGAGTGAGTGAGTGAGTGAGTAAGGATATCTGTTAGTGAAATTTCATGGATATTTTAACAGAATAACCTTTTTCCTATTTCTAGTCTATAAAATAATGTAAGCCTTGCTGAATCCAAAGAATGCTTAGATAGCTTCCGCACGTCATTTTTAAATGCTCTAATCTAGTTCCAAAGTTACGTGAATGCTAGTGTATTGTGTGTGTATTGTGTAGTGTATAAGTTATAATTCTTTATACTTGTTTTCTCGCTATTGAAATATAAGTATTTTCCTTCATTTAAAGTGATCCGTGTGTCGCAGTTAAATAACAAAAATGATTTTAAAATTTGGGGGTTCAAGTAGCACAGATGACACGCCGTAAAATCAAAAACAATTGACATGGCATTAACTGGCAAACAGTATAAAAATGTTCTCCGTCTTTGGCTATAAAACTGTCGACTTTTTATTATGCCTCTGAAGTTAAGGAATCACAAAATAAAAGCAGACAGTTATTTATGGTCAGGTCGTGATTTCAGATGCTGAGGTCAGCGTTTGCAGCAACAGAATAAGGTTAAATGAATATATGCTTTAGGGCATAGTAACTATGTCGTCGATTTCGCAGCCATGACGTGTCTCGACTTTATGGCACAAGCTGAAACTTTGCCAGCTTCAGCTCTTTAGCTTCACTCAAGTATTCCTCTGCAAGTTGCTGGCTTCCTGCCTGTAGTTTATAAACTGCTAATGGTTTAAGACCGTGCTGCAGAAAGGAGATATACTAGGTAATCCGTCGGAGAACACATCAAATAAACATTTAATGTATTGCATGCTATAATCAGACTTCCTTACAAAACCATAGTCTTCTATTTGCTTCTTCTTACTCCAGTTCAAATTTTATTACGTATTTTCTCGAAGTTATAAGAAAGATCCAGTATCACCACTTGAAAGACGATAGGGAAATCCGGGTTCGATTCTCGTAGCCAGCCTATTTGACCCATGGTTTTTGTTTTTCATGGGTTTTCTCGGGTCTCCCCGGAATTTCCTGTCCATTTCATCTCCATTTTTATTTAATATCGTGTCTCATTTGGTGGTCTCTTTCAGGGTAGAAGTGCCGGCGCTACATGGCAGGATGATCTGTTCTTCCATACACTTCCTCCTCCGGTAGATGGACTCTGGTCTCCAACACGGGCAGTTACCAAGTGGTAAATAGCAGGGACCGCACCGTCTGCACTGTCATAGCTCTTTAAGACGGCCGCCTTCTATCTCCTGTCGCCTGATCCTTCTTCTTTCGTGCCACTACGGTCTATATCAAACCAGGGTCTGCCAATCCGACTATCGGCCTCACGTCCCGGAGGGGAGGGGATCCGTCCCCTTCAGCTGCTGTGGTGCGAGCGCTGCGAACCCTCAGCACTCGTGGTAAAGTCTGTTTAGTTAACGTGTGTGCAGTTCCCACTCAAAAGGACCTCAAGGGACCTGACCTTCCCGCCCACTAATGACCGTCATAAATCTATCTCCACACTTCAGAAATGGAACACTGTCGTTGAGGACCAATAGCAACCCTGATTTTCTCGAAGTGACAGTCACATGTCTACTCCACGTGGAGTCTCAGTTGCCAAAGTTCCAACTTCCAGTTGATCTGTTTCATTACGTGCAGAAATTCGTTGTGTGTCATGATGTCGAGACCGTGGGAGAGAAATGCAGTGGTAAATGCAAATGAAGTAGTAGATAAATTTCAGTCAAGTGAACATAATCAAAGTAAAGACAATAGTGTGAAAAACTTTGCCGAGTTATATTACTGGAAAAGTCTCAAAAAACAAAGTTTCAACGGGAACTGTTTCTAAGCAAATTCAAGCGCTTGTTTTGAACACACACACACACGCACGCGCACGCGCACACGCACACGCACGCGCACGCACATGCACACACACACATATATATTGTGTGTGTGCTGAAAAATAATCTTGGTAAGGGATCATGCAATGATGATAAATTCTGGGTATTCACAAAAATACAGTAAGAAATATTGTGACGAAAGGAATACCAAAGACGCCGATCAAGTGTGAAAACAAAAGGAAACGTTTCTCTAAAGTAGATAATTTCATATGCGATTTAATTCGTCGAGAAATTTATAGATTCTATGCAAAAGGTAGAGCGCCCACCTTAGACGAATTGGTTGCACATTTGCAAGAAATTTGTGATTTTCCTTATGGGCACTGCACTTTGCGTGGCCTCTTATAGGAGCTGGGTTTCAAATACCGCACTTTGAATAATTTAAGGGTTATTATGGGATCCAGTAGAATTGTAGCTTGGCGATATATCATCAAATCTAAGAAAGTTTCAGAGTAATGGACATAAGATAATTTATTTAGACGAAAGCTCGTACGATACCCATGACGTTTTGAGAAAGGTGGCAACCTTGCAGAAAGATCTGGAAGGAGGAGGGTCGGGGTTGTAAAACGATTATGAGGGTTCGTCAAAAGCAGCGACCGACTGCACATGAGTTAACTAAATAGACTTTACCTCTGATATTACCAGAGGAACCTCGGGCCGAACAGCCAAGCCCCTCCCGAAATTGAGTTGTTCGGATTGGGTTGGACTCGAGGAGGCGGGAGATTGATTACTTCCGGCCAGGCCTCGGCCACCCGAAGGGGGTAGAGGGTTACCTGAAAGGTCCCGGGTATTAGCCTGCAGAGCTAGTACAAGGTGTGCTAGATTACCAGGCGGCCCCACCGAGGTTTTCCCTGCGGGGTTGACGCGCGTATGTGGCGTATCCACTTCCAACCGTCTTGACGTTGTTGTCGATGGAGGGGGGGGGGGCTTTTTAGACTCAAGGTATCGACTCAAGGAAAGACCCCCGGAGTTTTGCATCGCTCCCAGGTTCACAGAGCCCGGAGTTTTCAGACTTTCGGCTAGACCTCGTGACAACATTGTCGGCCTCACGACATTAATTGGCATTTTCGTTGGATTAGAGGAAAAGTAATTCATAAACTATATTTATTTTTAAACTAAATACTTAAAACACGTGCGTAATATCCATTTTGTAATTGTGGTTTCAACAAATGCATTATCATAAAACTGGAAAATTCATTTTCCGTTCTCTTACGTTTAGCGCCAAAAAATTCGCAAGCTTGAGAGAGAGAGGGGGGGGGAAATATTAAGAGAGTGGGGGTAACGAGGTGGCATGGTTGAAGGCTCTTAACGCATCTGATTCGCCGCAGGCGAGAACTCTTCCCATTTGAAACATAATAGCATCCTTATAACACTAGGAAGGCGAGCATACACACTGTGGAGATAGAAAAAGTTATTACGTTACACATTCCTCTAGCTTGCCTTCTTGTGGTGGGTGGACAGTATTCGTTGTTGTCAGTTTAACTTTAGCAATACTTTATCACATTGAAGTGATAAATTGGAATTCCTTTGATGGATAGAGTCAACATGAAACATTCAATGCCATGGCCGGGATTTGAACCGCGGATCTCCTGGTTTCCGTCCAGTCGCTCTTAGCCTTTGAGCTACCATGGCCAACGTGCCCTCCTGACATTAAATTCTGTAGTTGACTCGTATATTTCCCCGGTAGACCACTAGGGGCTCTCGCATCCGAGATACACCGTTTGTGCAACTTACTATCGTAAGTACTTACTGTCCGGCCGCTGTATCTCCGGCTCTGACGTTTAGTGGCTGCAGGAGGTGGAGGGGGAAGGTTAATAGTACCAACATATAATAATGAGTAATTGAAAACATATCGTCAGAATTATCTTTATAATGAGAGTATAAGACTATATTAGCTTCAAAACATTGAAATCCAACTTGTAATATTATCATGCAAGATATTCTTTACAACATCACTCTATTCGAATATTTCGTTCACACATTTCACGCACACCAACTGCTTCTGTTGGTGGTACTGGGAGTCTGTACATCCGGTGTCGTGGTCAGGAAGTTAAAACTGCTAGCGCCAATCAGTGTTGTCGCTGCTGGACGTGGCTTGCAAATCCAGCACCGTGTTGCCGCTGCAATTTTGTGTGGACCACGTGTCTTTTAGTTGCTTTTGGAATCCGCGCTGGTGGT
The DNA here is from genome assembly GCA_030765055.1 of Mantis religiosa. Taxonomy (NCBI): domain Eukaryota; kingdom Metazoa; phylum Arthropoda; class Insecta; order Mantodea; family Mantidae; genus Mantis; species Mantis religiosa. The sequence continues at coordinate 203,078,021 of CM060951.1, read as the reverse complement.
TTGTTTAAGTTTTTGTGTGTGCGTGAATTCCGATTTCTAGCGTCTGTAAGTCTTATTATTATTGCTATTATAGTAATATGGCTACTGGTTCGTCAGAATTCAAGAAAAGAATCGGCTCTTATAAGAGCCAAAGCCATGAATTTATAGTCAGGCTACGTGAGTACTTCGAGAAGGAGCGGGACAATGGTGGACCTCTACTACTTGTTACCAAGGTGCTGGACAGAGTTTGTGACGCCTTGAAGGTGGGAAAAACCACCGTGAAGAATGTGACCAAGGAAAAGTGCCCAGCCGATTTAAGTTCGCCGTCTGTAGTTCTGCGTACACCGGGAAAGCAAAGGCAACGAGGCAGCCTTAAAGCTTCACTTGATGCTTTTCAAAAGAATGCTATAAGGCGACATGTATATCAATATTATATGAGAAAGGAATTTCCCACTCGTGCGAAGTTGCTGTGTTCTTTAAAGGAAGCTGGCTTATTCGATGGCGGAAAAACCAGCCTAAGTAAAGTACTGAAAGAACTAGGTTTTCAGTTTAAAACTTGTTGTTTAATAGCCCATTTCAGTAAACGTAGCTTTTTGTTATTTCTTTTCCAGTAAATGGTATGGTACATTGTCTCCATATGCAACTATTCTGGGATCATGTATATACACATTATCCACGTTCATTTACGAAGTTACGATCTGCAAATGCGTGAAATATTTAAAATACACATGTTCCTCTGCTTGAAATTCCCGCTAAAGAACTGGCAACAGCGCACTTCCCCCCCTCGAGAACTGTCAGAGCCGGAGAAAGAACGGTCCGACTGTAAGTTCCAGGCTTCATTATTTAACTCTTATTATTTTAGTTAATTGATGGAAATTAATCATTTCTCCACACTAGCCGTATATAGGCTAAGATATTTGATGGATAGAGTCAACATGAAAAATTCAATGCCATGGCTGGGATTGGAACCACGGATCTCCTGGTTTCCGTCCAGTCGCTCTTAACCTTTGAGCTACCATGGCTAACGTGCCCTCCTGACATCAAATAACTAAAATAATAAGAGTTAAATGATGAAGCCTGGGACTTAAGTACTTACGATAGTAAGTCGCCACAAACGATGTATCTCGGATGCGAGAGCCCCTAGTGGTCTACCGGGGAAATATACGAGTCAACTGGAGAATTTAATGCCAGGAGGGCACGTTGGTCATGGTAGCTCAAAGGTTAAGAGCGACTGGACGGAAACCAGGAGATCCGTGGTTCAAATTCCGGCCATGGCATTGAATTTTTCATGTTGACTCTATCAAATATCTTAGCCTATTTACGGCTAGTGTGGAGAAATGATTAATTTCCATCAATTAACTGAAGTTCCTTTGTTTCTCCTAATGACACGGAAAGAGTATGACAGAGCATATAGACTTTTTATGTACTTTGCTAAATTTTCAGTCTCCTCTGCTCACCTTTTGACTAGATCAAAATATATAATAAAACTATTTCTGCTAAGGTCTCTATCGATTAACATAAACAGACATAAACATTTGACATTTTTGACAAATTTTGACAAGTGTGTAGGTAAGCTTATGTTAAACGCATGGATAGGCAATACACTCTTCAAGGATTACCACTTCGTTTCGACATTACTACTACAGAGCAAAAACGCTGGAAAGTTAACCATTAAAAAGTCAAGTTCACATCTCAAAAAGCTAAAGTTTCCATTACATGTACCAAAGAAAGATAAAGCAACTCCCATTCCCAAACACTGTTACAGCATCTCACTGGAAAAACAGACTCATAATGATTAGAATGGTTTCGTCGAACAACGACTGTTGCCTTTAGGTGGACCAATTACGCAGCCTCCAAGTTCATATCTCATACCATCTGGTGTAGAATCATTGGTTAATTAACGTGTTTCTGTAATTATACACGTGCTTTTACTAATTTTGTTAGGAGATAATTATGACTGCGTAGTCTTGATGCATGGCTCCGCTCATTTTTCTGGGAAACGTTAAGTTAAAATTAATCTCTGTCCCGGAACGATGGTACTCGAAAACAAACTAAATTCACTCTTTAATTGGAGTCATATTTTTGTATTATAGTGTCCTTATTCGGCTGAAGCCGATTAAATACTGCTCATTACTTCTGTTTTGACCAAACTTCTCGCTAATTACTTAGATAATTGCTAACGCGTAATCTCTTTAATAATAACGCGCATTCCTGATTTCTCTTCAAGTATTACTTAGTACCTACTTAATAGAATGGCTAGATCTGGTACGAGGTTCGATCCCTGTTGGATTGAGTATCCTAGTAGACAGGTAAGTACAATACATATCACTGGGGCAGAGCCCCACACCTAGAACAACGCGCTCTTTGTGCCTGGAATGCGACAGGGAGGGAGGGATCAGAGAGAGATATGAAGGACGCCCAACCTGGAAGAGCCCGAATCGGTAGCGTAGATGGTAGCGTGCCTGCCTCACGTTCAAGAGGTCCCGAGTTCGAATCTCGGTCACGGTGAGTTACCTGGATAAGGTTCTTTATCCGGGATTTTCCCTTATCCTGGTAGACGAATGTCGGGTAGTTCTAAGCTCCATGGACCCTGGAGTCATCTGAACATCATTTCGCCCATTTCGTTCGTTCATCGATATGACTTAACGTTGGAGGACGTAAGCTTAAAAAAAAAAAAAAAAAAAAAAGACGACAACGCATACATTCCGCTGAACTCTGCCACATACCCCGAGCTCCCCAGGGGCCCAAGGAAGCCACTCACAGAGGTTACGTCCTCTTTTTGTGCAATTTACGTCCTCCAACGTTAGTTATATCGGGCAATGAGTGGAATGGGTGAAATGATGCTCAAATAACCCCAGGGTCCCAGGGTCCACAGAAAAAAAAATGAAATGTGTAGTGTTTAACGCCCGCTTTTACTACATACGGCACCACAGGCGGTGACACTGATGATGTATGAGATGAAGATGGAGCACCGGTGGAATGAGATGGCGGGGGAAACCGGAGGTCCCGGAGAAAACCCGCCCCAGCGCCGTGTTGTCCACCACAAATCTCACTTTGCAGTCGCCTGGGATCGAACCCGGGCGGCCTTGGTGAGAGCCAACCGGGGTCCACAGAGCTTGTAGTTACCTGACAATCGTCTTTCAGGATAAGGGAAAACCCCGGAAAAGAAACTTATCCAGGTAACTCATCCTAACCGAGATTCCAGCTAGAGACCTCTTGAACGTGAGGCAGACACGCTACCATCTACGCTACCGAGGCGGGCATAGTTACGTCCATGGCAGTCCGATCGACAACAGAGAGAAAGTTGCATCAAGTGTAGGTACTACCACGCCCATTGGCAACGTGCCATACTTGTCTTCTGATTCTTCCACCCTGAAAGGACGATAATGAAGGAATTTGGTAGTGGGAGGTCCGGGAATGCAAGTCCGGGATCTCCTAAAAACGTATGTCAAGTTACTGCAGAGCTATCTCGCGTGGTTGGCTAGCCTTATTTTACACTTTTTTTCGCATCTAACACACAGTTTTCTGCCCCCACTTCCTCTCATTTTGTTTACTTTTACCGCCCATGTACTAATACGTAGTGTTTAATGCTCATGCCTTACTAAATTCGGCATCACAGAGGGTGTTATGGTGGTACTAATCTGAAACGGTACACCAAACTTCAGTATGATAAAGAGTAGTTGTATTCACGCTTGCAGGAGCAATACAGCAATATGCCTGCAGCATGCAATACAGTTCGGCATCGAGAGCAACCTGTCGTCACGGCTGAAAGAATTGTTAGAATGAATTAAATAGCAGGAAACGCAAGCATTTGTGCTGTTACCTTCGGGCGTGGATATCATACTCCCTCTGCAGCAGGGTTATAAGCATTGTTGCATTGACTGAACTAAAGTGAACACTTGCCTGAACACTCTGCATTCTGAGACAGTGAATGTATAAGTAAAGCAAGGTAAAAGAGGCATCCAGCTGCAGTTCGGAGCCTATCTTTCAGTGCTCGCCAGTGATTCGTCGCGAGGGAGACGGGGCGGAAATTCTCCCTGGCGTAGGTGTCGAAAGTGTCTTCCAAATGAGATCAAATAATTGCATATCTTCTTTTACCCCGCCTCCTGTGAACATTATGAAAATGCTAACAATGGTAGAGCTATAAGCGGATTCGCTTGCTATACAGTCACTCAATGAGTCAGTATCCGATATGCTATTAATGAGATCCAGTGCACGATATTCCAGCGAATAAAGTGTACCGAAGGACAGACTGCTTTGTTCACTACTTCATTCGAACGCTCCTTATAAAATAAACTGAAGTGACAATAAAGCTGGAATAAGTCCCGATACTGAAGGAACCGAAACTTGACTGTCACAATGCAAGTACATTTTCAAGAATCATTTGCTAAAACCATTAAATATGTTTAATTCCTCATCTTAAGTCTTTATATGTAATGTCTGAATATTTTTCCTCTTAAAGTAGAGCGCATTGCTTGCGATTTCTTATTAAATTATTCCGTATTAAAATTAGTACAATATAACGGCGTATTGTGACAAAAATCGACCATATTCACCTTAAACTTTTTGTAACTAAATTGCTAGTACAATCAGCCTTTGTTTCACACAAACCAACACTTCAAAGCATCGCACCAATGTCCCTTTAAGTCTCTGTAGCACGCAGCCTTTGCACTGGTATAATATTTCTGACGTACACATAGGTATACCTCTAAATGAAATGTGTAGTGTTTAACGCCCGCTTTTACTACATACGGCACCGCAGGCGGTGACACTGATGATACATGAGATGAAGATGGAGCACCGGTGGAATGAGATGGCGGGGGAAACCGGAGGTCCCGGAGAAAACCCGCCCCAACGCCGTGTTGTCCACAACAAATCTCACTTTGCGGTGGCCTGGGATCGAACCCGGTCCGCCTTGGTGAGAGCCAAGCGGTGGTATACCTCTAACGCGGAGCTACACGCTAGTTTCGATACTCATAAGTCAACTGCTTCGCTGCTTGTCCCACAGCTCGGCGATCCCACGTCTAGCTCAAAGTACCACACCTTTCATTATACTCACTAACTTTTGTCAACTCACTACTGTCAGATTTGCATCTACCGGATGTGGAATTTGATTTGCGTAGGCGTATTGCCTTTCAAGAACAAATAAGAGGCTGAGACAAATGAAAACCTTAAATTTTTACTGTGATTAAATATAAATATATTTTACTGTGCAGAAGTGTGAAACGGTATTCTCTTCCTCGAGTTGATTAATTAATTGTTAAGTAATATATGGAAGATTAATTGAATGTTAAAGGAATATATACATGTATTGAAACAAATATCTTGTGTGCATTGTCAACTTTGTTACGGACTCTGAAGCGGTAGGATTTTTTCTCCCCTAGGAAGGACGAACGCAACCATAAATTTTAAGGGTCGCAACCGGTGTTTATTTTCAAGCATAGTTTTGACAGGAAGGGGACATCTTAGGTGGTCTAAAGTGAGGTTCTGGTAAAAGGGACGCCATATGCGTTCTACCGACCAACTTATTAAAAATAATGAACTGAAGGGGGAAGCGAAGTGTCATATGACCTATCTGGGAACAAATATATATCCAAAGTCAGTTGGCGACTGAGGGCCAAGCTAAATCGTAGTGCGATAGCACGCGGACAGAAATCGTGTTCATTAAGGTTATTCGGCTACTGCTGATAAACTGAACGGACGAGTAAACTAAAGAAATAGTGTTCAATTAAAGGTTGTTAGTAGCTGGGTGTCAATCCGATGAGTCGTGTTATAGACACGGGAGTACAACCACGCCAGCGCGAAACCTACCATTCAGAGTTCGCCTAATTAACATGTATGTCGAGAGTAATTGAAATACAACCGATCGTCATAAGAGAATTAAACTGTGTTTCTTTTCAAGTACCCTAATTGATCAACCGAAAACGCCCTGAATCAAGAGATCCTTGCTACAGATCATATATTCCTGAATGTTAGGATAACTCCGAGAGCGGCTGAGGACATTGACATTTTCAAATTATCACTGGCGAGGCTGACGACCTAAGGAGTCAAACCCCTGCAACAAGTGGTGCAAACCTGTATTACTTTTCAACATAATCTCCCCCACGCTCAATGCAAGTCCTCCTGCGCTTACAAAGTGCGTGGCGTACCTCTGACCCTGACTAATCTGTAAACATGCTGCAATGTCATTCAGTGTCACTCGGTGGTTTTCCTTCACTATGGCTTCAACTGCTGCAAAGTTCTTTGGAGTAACAACTCGTTGTACCTGACCTGGACGTGGAGCATCTTTCACTGAAGTCACACCATTTGCGAACTTCCTACTATATTCATAGACTTACTGTTGTGACAAACATGCACCACTGTACTGAACTCATATTCCTCGACGAATTTCAATAGCTTTTACACCTTCACTACGCAAAAACCGAATAACAGCACGTTGTTCTTCCCTGGTGCAAGTCGCAAGTGGGGCGGCAATCTTTATACTGATACTGCGACGCTATGTGTGCATCTGCACTATGCTGCCACTTATAGACCATTCTGTACGCTGTTTGTAGCACGCTTACCAACTCACAGGATAACGGCACGAAATTTCAATTTATTATTAAAAATTTAAGGTTTTCATTTGACTCATCTTCGTATTTAATGACAGTTTGATTCTCAATTTTGTCCGTTTTCATAAAAACACTCACTTCAACTCATTCAAATGACTGTTTCATAACAACTGAGCATCGAAGCTGGCAGAAACTTTGGTGAGTAACTGTCAACAGATGAACAACGAAATCACTAGCTTTTATTTACAAGTGCTGCCATCTTCATGCTGAAGTTGGGAGCTTTTCAGATCATCCTCGTATTATTCAACTTCTCTCTTCACAACCGTTCTATTTTATTTCCATCGTAATAATTCATGTTTCATTTATTATAGTCATCACATTTATTCCTCTATCCTAATTCTTTACTTTACGAACTTCAGTTTCTACAGAAATTCTGCTTTATAAATTCACAGAAAGAAAATAATTAAAAAAATATTAGTGATACTGGAGTTTTGAGCCTCCTTAAAACTTGACGTCCTTTGCGTCAAGTCTTAATACACTCTTCTTTTAGAAACACCCACGGGAGAAAACAAGTATCAACGCTTCGCCGGATTCATAATTAATTGCAATCAGCTATAATGTGATGACATCAAATTTGTTAAAGTTCAAACTTAACATCTTTAAGCAAGTTCGACACTGCAGGTAAAAAGTTATAATTTTCAGCTACAATTTAATATTCTACGGCAGGCTGAAGGCATCCATTATTACAGTTTATTTCATGGAGGCTTTTTCATATAGTGGCATATTAATTCTCGTATCAGGGGTCTCGGTTCAGTCTATAAGCAGGGCTAGAGCTGCTGCAGGAAGATAAAACTCCCACCTTCTGTAGAAAATATGGATCGTTTATTGCCGAAGCCCTTGTATGTAAATATATATAGTATACAGTGTGTTAAAAAATATCTATAATGGGTTACATTCTCACCATTTTCTCTAACTACTGACGTATTTTTGTGTGTATTTGATGTTAACTGACAAAGGGAAGGGTAGTTGTTGCGTTGAGTCCAGAGGTTCTACTCTCATTAGTCCTGGACCTGTAGGACCAAGACCCGGGCCTCTTTCAACCAGGGAGTATCCGAGCTGTCCCAAAGGGCACACGACGTCCTCCGTGGGGCTTTCCACAGGGCAAGGCCTGGGTTACTGGTCCAAGGACACAAGACGGGATGGAAGTGGATACACCACTTACGCACGCCAACACCAAAAGGTGAAGGCTAACGATATGACCTCGGTGGGGCCGCCTGGCGATCTAGCACACCTTCTACTAGCTCTGCAGGCTAGTACCCGGGAATACGGATGGCTTCCCTCAACCCCGTTTGGAGACGTACCGGATCACCCACGGGTAGCGGGAACCACTGCACCCTCGAGACGAACCCAATACGAACAACTCCCAGAGAGAGGGGCTCAAATGTTCGGCCCGAGGTTCAACGTCAGAGGCACCACGAGTGCTAAGGGTCCGTAGCGCCCGCACCACGACAACTGAAAGGGACGGATCCCCTCCCCTACGGGGAAAAAGGGAAGGATACACAAATATAGGTAGAAGGTGTAAGGGTTATGAGTGACTGAGCGGGATGGTTCAGGCGGTTCCGTCTGTGGCCCGCATCCGGGAGGCCCTGTTTAGATTCCCGTGGCCAACCTACCTGACCCATGAGCTTTTCGGGAGTTTTCCTGGGTCGTTAGGCAAATCCTGGGTAGGTTAAATACATCCCCCGATTTTCCTGTCCCTCCATTACATCTCCATAATCATTTCATATCATCTCCCATCTGGTGGTCTCCTTCAGGGTAGACGTGTCGGCGGGAGTCTCGGCGGTGCATGGCAGGATGATATGTTCTGAGGAAAACTACTTCCTCCTCCGGTTGTTCGGTTGGCGGTCTGCGCTCTTCTGCTGGGACCATTTCGGGAGCGCCATCCAGGTACCTTTGGTGCTCGGATCGCCTGCCTTGGGACCTTAAGTGCTCGGCTGCTGGGTACGTTGCTGTCCCGCAGTAGGGGAGCGTGTTCGTTGTCCTGGCCTATCGGGGCCGGCCGAATGTGGTCACAGACGAAACCGCCTGAGCCATCAAGTTCGGTAATAGATACGGTGAGATGTGGTCAGCATCTGGACACCGCCAACCGGAAAGTTGGCTTTCATACTTCGGGATTCGCTAGCTACTACAGCTCCTCAAATTCTTACGATGCTGAACGGGCACTGCTCCAATACATACTTATACACCCTGGACTAAGTGTGGGATTGACCCGGACTCATTCTTTGGCAGAAACGCTCCAGCTCACTGTGCCACGACGCAGTACGACGTAAAGGGTCTTTGACATTAATTACTAACTTCAAAGATATCTGCGCCACTTTTATTATTAATGTTTGTCTATCTTTTATTGTTTAGCAGTTAAGCAGAAAGTACAAAATGTATTTCGAAAGAAGAGGACGTTATTAAGGTTTTATGCAGAAAATCAAAAATAAGTTATTTTAATCAAAACCGTTGTAACGACTTTTAACAGTAAAAAGTAATATGAAGTTTTCGCATATAATCAGGCTTTGTGTAGAGTAATTTCCCGAAACATATCTGTATCTCACTTGAAGATGTTCAAATGAAATATGACTGTTATGTTATAACTTTAGGATAGCTACATTTTATTTTTGAGCTATACTGTTAATATATGCATGCGGGCGTTATCACACAGACACTCACACGCACACACAATAATATACCAGTAAGAAAGATTCCCGAATTAGTGCTGAAGTCCAATAAATTTCCAAGATTCAAGGCGAAGGTTCCTTCAGCCTCTCATAGCTCCTTTATAATGTCATATTTTGTTATAAATCTTGATTAAAATGATACATATAGCAGTCCTGAAATGGGAAAGAATATATATATATTGTGACTTTGTGGGTTCGTGAAATGAAAAGTCCAATTTCACCACTCAAAAATGTTCTTTATTTCCACCGACTTACAGTTAAACTCTTGCCAATTACACAGAATTGCGTACTGCACACAATTACAATTCACCAGTTCGTCCGTTACAATTTCACTTGTACTCGCGATTACTTAAACTCTGATGCACTACACAGTTACCTACAGTCTTCCGTTGCACAATCTTTTCGTTCATTAACACGTCACTGACTAACACTGCCTTCTTACACCAAGAACTGTCCTCACTCACACTAACTGACTGTCTCTCTGAAACCCTTTTTATAGGAATGTCACTGCTTTCTCGACTTCTCCAGTTTCCAAAGGAAGGTTCCAGATGAAAGATCCCGTAATTTCCAGAACACAGTTGGAACAGAAACAGACCGCACAATCATGTTTTTTTCCCCAGCCGTCCCTGTCACCACTATAAGACGGACGAGGGGGAGGCGTGGTTAACACGGACCTCCCCTGTCTTCCGCTCTCAGCTGCTTCCACAGGGTGTTCCAACGCCCGGGTGACACTGCTCCCTCCTCAAAGCTGTTCGCCCCGAACAGCCCCATCGTAGCGTGCCAGGCGGTCCAGGTGTACCACCAGCATCTGCCCGGAGTCTGAGCCAGAATTAGCGCTGCCGTAGTTTGTGAATGTTACGGTTCGCTCCCAGGCGTCCTCCTGAAGTACCGGCGTGCACTTCCTCCAAGACTTCCGGGACCTTACTCCGGGGGAGTACCAACTGTTCTCTCTGTGCCTTCCCATCGGGTGACTCCCATACCCGGAACAGCACGCCCTCTCTGGTCTTCAACGAGTCCCACCGGGCCCAGTACGACTTGTAGGTGGCGCTCCTCGGTACGATGTCCTCCCAGGTTGGTCTCATCCCTGCCTCCACTTCCCTCAAGAGTGGCCTCAAGTCTGCGTCCGCCAGCTGCTCCCTCCTCAGGCCTGCGCTATCCCAGCCTTCAGCAGGCACTGCCACAACTACTCGGACTGCTGCGGCACGCTCCTTCTCTTCCACTCTTGTGCGCTCATGGCCGTCCTGGATCTGCGATAGGACACCTCCAATGTAATGGTCGCTAGCGTCGGTGTCCACAATGAAGGCGCCACCCGGTTGTGGGAAACCCAAAATTGGAGCACTGTACAGGGTCTCCTTCGGGTGCTGGAAAGGGTCTTCGGCGTCCTCCGTCCACACATAAGGCCGGTTTTCCTCCGTCAGGCGGGTGAGGGGTTTTGCGATGTTGTCGGCCTTTTCCTCTAAATCATTAAGGCGGTCGTCTACTTGACCCTTCCGCTTGCCCAGATTCGTGACGTCATCCCTCACGCCGGCCAACCGTTCCTCAAACTTTGCGGCGAGAGCCTCGTTCGCCGCCTTCATTTCCGTGGCCAGACTGCCGTTCGCTGCTCCCATTTCTGTGTTTAACTCGGCCTTCAATTCTTCCATCTTCTCGGTGATGTTGTCGTTAGCCGTCTTCATTAGTTTCAGTTCCGCGGCCAGGTTGTTACTTGTAGTCTCCAGCTTCGCGGCCAGGCTGTTATTTGCCGCTTCTATTTTCGTTATTAATTCGGCCTTCATTTCTTCCATCTTCCCGGTGATGTTGTCGTTGGCCGTCTTCATTTGTTTCAGTTCCGCTAAAATCTTTTCTAATGCTGCCTCCATTGTGTTATGTTGCACTCCTGACACCAATTGTGACTTTGTGGGTTCGTGAAATGAAAAGTCCAATGTCACCACTCAAAAATGTTCTTTATTTCCACCGACTTACAGTTAAACTCTTGCCAATTACACAGAATTGCGTACTGCACACAATTACAATTCACCAGTTCGTCCGTTACAATTTCACTTGTACTCGCGATTACTTAAACTCTGATGCACTACACAGTTACCTACAGTCTTCCGTTGCACAATATTTTCGTTCATTAACACGTCACTGACTAACACTGCCTTCTTACACCAAGAACTGTCCTCACTCACACTAACTGACTGTCTCTCTGAAACCCTTTTTATAGGAATGTCACTGCTTTCTCGACTTCTCCAGTTTCCAAAGGAAGGTTCCAGATGAAAGATCCCGTAATTTCCAGAACACAGTTGGAACAGAAACAGACCGCACAATCATGTTTTTTTTTTCCCCAGACGTCCCTGTCACCACTATAAGACGGACGAGGGGGAGGCGTGGCTAACACGGACCTCCCCTGTCTTCCGCTCTCAGCTGCTTCCACAGGGTGTTCCAACGCCCGGGTGACTATATATATATATATATATATATATATATATATATATATATATATATATATAGGTTGTTTCAAAATGACACCGAACGGTTATACGATTATAGCCGTTGTTTAGATTATAACTTGGCTAGTCCGAACTTCGGTGTCGCATCTTAGAAGTTCTGCTAGGTATAATTTTATGCAACATCAAATATTACATGATTCTGTGATTAGGCAGCGCAGAAATCACTGATGTGTGAGCCTCAAAAGTTGTTATCGGGACGCGCCGGCCACGAAAACAAAAACATTACTCCTTGCACTTTATCACTGGCCCTAGCCTACCTTTCAGGTAATACGGAAAGGGCAGTAACTTGTGCCAAAGACGACTAATAACTCGGGCAGTTGCAAGGTTTCTTTTCAGTGTAAAACTACACATTCCGTCCTAACAGGGAGGATTTTGCGCGTATTTAGATAGCAAATCCAGGCAATATGGGGCGCTATACGAACGCCGAATATGGCTTTGATGGATGAAAAAGCTGAAGGGAGTTCAACGAACGCACGATTAATTTAGTTTCCTTAAAAATTTGAATTATAAAGATAGATCAATGAAAATATTTATTTTTTTAAGTTCAGAGCATTTTGTTACGATCTTAATTGTATTGTGCTTTCAACCACTTACTGTAAATATTAATAGCTTCCTTTACAGTAAAAAGTGCTTTATTTAGTATTATCAAACACGTGAAATAAAATCTCGTCTCATTGCCCAAAGCACTTAGTTTTGGTTAATTTATCTACAATTCTTTGATGTTGTTTTCTGTTCTGTTTATCATTTAATGCTTCCATCCTCCACCTCACTAACATTAACTTCCCTCTAAATGGTATAAGTAGCATATGTCCATCAGCTTATTTGCCATCATGGAGTGCTATAACGGAATTTTGGAACACGTTAAACACTCATAAGCAATAATTAAGCAATAGTTTTCTTTATTACGGTTTCATAAGCCAAATAAATTCTTAATAGTAGCAAGCTACTGCTGAATATGTCGGTATGTTTACAAACAGTTACAGCACGCAACACGGCGTGTGACCTATACCTGTGAACTCCGACTGCGTGAGGCACGCGTGGTTGTTCCTGCCACTACCTAATCCACACTCATTCTGGAGCTTTTTATGAGACTCTATTAGCTGTAGAACTATCGATATGTGTCACATAGAAACTGAGCAACTACTTCTATATGTTTGTTCGGTGACGTTTTGAAAACACTATATATATATATATATATATATATATATATATATATATATATATATATCCCAAAAATTTGTAAATGATCGTAATTCTCATTAAATTTCATTCAAATAGGAAAACTGTTGTACACAATATACCTTCAACCATTTACGAGATATTCCTGTTGATCAGTTATATTTTCAAAAGGGTTAAACAATAGCTATCCAAACATTGTGTGCACAGTAATAAACTGGCACATAATCACGTATTTTCACGTATCGTTCTAGTTTCCGGTATCTCTTATGTAGCCAACACAACAAATACACTGAAATTATTTCTGGTATCTTCATTGTGATTAAGTTTTAATATGCAGTAAAACAAACCTATTATAGAATAGACGGTAAAATATATATAAAAAGTAAACGAGAGAGGAAATAATATGGCTGTAATAAACCAGCATTTCCTCTATATTATATTAAATAAGTAATAAAGTTTTTACTCACGAATACCCAGTTTCAAAGAGCTTCTTTACTCCATTATTTACTCACCTGGAAAAAAGAAAAAGAAAAAAAGGGTTAGAAATTTGCTTCAAATTATATTTCGGCGAATACTTCTCAAAATAGTTAAAAATTATCCTCGATGAAGATGTGAAGATAAGCAATTGTTAGATAAGCAATTGTTTAATGCAACATTGATTTTGCAGAATTGCAGGAGATTAATAGAACTTATAATAGTTTACTTGCCTCTTAAGATTTACACTACAAGGCTTACTCAATGAAATTCCTCTTTGACCCTTGACTTAACGTACAAGCGAGTGTCGCAACTTTTTAATTATCATCCGGTAGCTTTTATGCTAGAGTGATGAAAATTGTTCAGTTTCATCATTGATCCCTCGGGACATAATGTTGGTTGTTTTAGTGATTTGAGTCCTTTTGCTTTTTTACAGTGAATGTCAGAAATGACTAAGTTGTAAGATGGAGAAAATTAAGGCTCGTAGTGTGATCAAATTCCTCCATTTGAAGGTCAAAACTGCCCGGGAAATCCATGATGAGATGGTGACTGTTTATGGTAATGATTTCCCATCGTATGACACTATTGTGAGATGGAAAAGGAATTTTCAAACTGGTCACATGTCCCTGACAGATGAGCCAAGAGCTGGTAGACCGTCAGCTGTCACAGTGAAGAAAGTGGTGTGTTTAATAATGGAAGACAGACGAACAACCATCCAAATGATCATGAATGATACACGTCTTAGTTATGCTAGTTTCTTTTCTTTTCTTCATTTACGTCCGCCCCAACGTTAAGTTATATCGGATGGTGAATGAATTGGGTGAAATGATGCTCAAATGAGTCCAGGGGCCATTGAGCTTAGAGCTACCCGACATTCGTGTTGAAGGATAAGGGAAAACCCCGGAAAAGCCTTGCCTAGGTAACTCACCCTGACCGAGATTCGAACTCGGGACCACTTGAACGTGAGGCAGGCATGCTACCACCACGCTACCGAGGCGGGCTGGTTATGGCAGTGTGTGGAAAATTATTCATGACGAACTGCACATGTCTAAGGTGTCTGCACGGTGGGTTCCACATTTGCTAACCCCTTTCCAAAAGCAAACACGGCGTTACCCTTCAAGACAGATGTTGATGCTTTTGGAACAGGATGAAGATGAATATTTTGATCGTCTGCATCATGGATCTATCAGTATGATCCAGAGAAAAAAACAATGAACATGGAATGGAAACACTCTGATCCCCCCTACTAAAAAGGAGAGGGTGCAAAAGTCAGCTGGGAAGGTCATGTTTTCAGTTTTCTGGGACTATCGTGGAGTCATTCTTACAGATTATCTTGCCAAGGGTCAAACCATCACTGGCAGATACTACTGTAATCTTCTGGACAAGTTACGAGCAGCTCTGATTAAGAAACAACGCGGTATGCTCTCCGAAGGCTGCCACTGGCACTGCCCCTCTGTTGTACGAGTCTCTTCCCTGTATCGCCAATTCTACTTCCTATGTATTCGTTATAGAATATCCAAAGCGGTATTTATCTGGCAAATTGCAAAATCATGTCAAATACTTGTTTGTTGCTTTGTCTCTGTCATCTATAAACTGTTAGAACTTGGGCCACCTCGCCCACAAACATTATTACTATGCGCTTATTATTGTTCTTCTTGTGCTTTTCTTCAGTGATTATATTTTCATTACCCTTCAAATTTGTAGGCTAAAAATATTGCCTTTGAAGCAAGAGAGCAGCCAATTTTCAAACGAGAATCCTCCGCTCTTTCTTATCGTTGAGAAAGAAGGCAATTAAGATAAATCATTATTTTGCGATGGTAAGTCTTAAAAGGACAAAACAATACAAAGAAGTAGGTTTTACGACCCTAGCCAATGTAACATATTTGCTACAGGGCAGAATAAATCACAAAATTAATGAGGTAAAGAAGAAATGGAGGGGAAATAATTGGCGACAGAGCTTCAGTAGAACTGCTCATAAAACTGAGATTGTCCTACTTAAAAGATACTTGGTATGCTGCAAGACTGGCTCTGTTCTTCTTATAAAGAAAACACTTACTTATTCATCCGTAATTTTGTTGGCAGCTGCATGTTCTACAAGACCTTGTTACACGGAGTCAGCTCCTCTACTTGTTTACAAGAATTAGAGTAGCATTGATTAACAGAGGTACACATACACACCCAGAAGTGAAGTTCGGCAAAAGCCGACTACGTCAGATTTTTTCCATTATAGTATAGCACTCTATGCTTAAATGTAGTGACATTTCATCTATTTAGTTGGCAACAATACTAATAATTGTTTCTAAAATTCTCTTCACGGTAATGATATGGCCGTAATTGGTGTTAATTTCGGCTGTTAGGATGGGGAAATAGGTATTATCTTGCAGGTACGTAATACGTTGAATTGAAGACAAATTATCTTTGGTTATGCAAACACCATTGTGTTCCATGTGGACGTGTATTTGGAATTGCGTTAGTGGTTCATAGTTTGTAATTGTTGTCAGTGGCGTATATTATGGGCTATCAAAGCTATCACCGAAGCCCATATCTAAAATAAACTAGAAATTAATAAGAAAAATTAATAATAATTGCAATACCAGAGAGTTTCCCCCATAAAGAATTAGGCGTAGGGTGGAATATCTCTCGTTTCCTACCACTCAAGAGAGGGGAAAGCAGAGCTTCGGAAGCTTGCTGTTGCAGCCTTCTCTATGGTAAAGTCTGTTTAGTTAACCTATGTGCCGTCGGCCGCTGCCTTTGACGAACCCTTATAATCGTTTTACAACCCTGGCCCTCCTCCTCGCAGACCTTTCCGCAAAGTTGTCACCTTTCTCGATACGCCATGGGTATCGTACGAGGTTTCGTCTAAATAAATTATCTTATGTCCATTACTGCAAAACTTTCTTAGTTTTGACGATATATATCGCCAAGCTAAAATTCTACTGGATCCCAAATAATCCTCATCTTATTCAAAGTGCGGTATTTGAAACCCAGCCCCTTTAGGAGACCGCGCAGAGTGCAATGCCCATAAGGAAAATCACAAATTTCTTGCAAATGTGCAACCAATTCGTCTAAGGTGGGTGCTCTCCCTTTTGCATAGAATCTATAAATTTCTCGACGAATTAAATCGCATGTGAAATTATCTACTTTAGAGAAACGTTTCCTTTTGTTTTCACACTTGATCAGCGTCTTTGGTATTCCTTTCGTCACAATATTTCTTACCGTATTTCTGTGAATACCCAGAATTTGTCATCAGGTTCATTGCACGACCCCTTACCAAGATTATTTTTCAGCACATATTTATATGTGTTCAAAACAAGCGCTCGAATTTGCTTAGAAACAGTTTCCGTTATAACTTTGTTTTTGAGGCTTTTCCAGTAACATAACTCGGCCCAGTTATTCACACTATTGTCTTCACTTTGATTATTTTCACTTGATTGAAAGTTATCTACTACTTAATTTGCATTTACCACTGCATTTCCCTCCCACGATCTCCACATCGTGACACACAACGAATTGCTGCACATATGAAACAGATCAACTGGAAGTTGGACATTTGGCAACTGAGACTCCACGCGGAGTAGACATGCCACTGTCATTTTCAGAAAATCTGGGTTGCTATTGGTCCCCAACGTCAGTGTTCCATTTCTGAAGTGTGGAGATAGATTTATGACGGTCATTAGTGGGCGGGGAGGTCAGCTCCTTTGAGGTCCCTTTGACTGGGAACTGCACACACGTTGGCTAAACAGACTTTACCGGCAGTGATGGTCGAGAGAGAGGAATGCAGGAATTAGCACGCCAAGGCCTCGGAAACCTACACCGCTACACACATACGATCTTCTCCAAAATGTACCGTACGGACACGACTGGCTTTGGAATTCGGCATAGTACGTGTAGTTAAGGGCAAGAAAGAGCGTGTTTTCTTCTATATATGGAATCAAATGGACTTGACGTAGAGTACAGTGAAGTTTATAAACTATGTGGGCTGATTTTAACATTTCCTTCTACCACTTCAAGTGCAGAAAGGAGTTTTTCTGCCGTGAAACAAATAAAATCTTATTTACGTGCAGCACAAGGAAAAATTCGTCCGAGAAACTTGGCTTTTCTATCGGTGGAAAGAGACATTCTTGTTTCATTGAGAAGACACAACGAAAACTGTTTTTTTGATACTGTCACAATGCAGTTTACCCGTAAAGAAAGATGGCTGGAATTCATTTATATATAAACATGTATGGCGAAATTGTTTTCTTTTATCATTTTTTTAACAATTTGTTTCAGGAAAAATTGATTTAAATGCACTGTTTGTGAAGCTAACATTTAATCAGCAACCCCTTATTTTCCGGATCCGGCAGGCCTAGTGATAGCCCCAGTCACAATCCCAGCATACGCCACTGACTGTTGTTTATACCTACAGCATAATGTTGCAGCAAATAGACAATCATATTCAGGGCTCATATTTAATCCAGAAGGGTTGCTTCATAACACACCTTCTCATAACTCAATCGATAGCGTAACTGACTGTTATGCGAGAGGTCCCGGGTCCTCCCGGCTGAGGATGTGTATTTTTCTCTACTAAAGATTATCCCTCCCCACAGTGATGAATAAGAATGACACGTATGCATGATAAAAGACTCAAAAAGCTCAATGTCAGCTACAGGATGTTTCAAAACAACACCGAACATATAGAAGTACTTTCTCAGCTTCTATGTCATACATATAATCTCTGTTTCATATAACCTTGCCCGGCTGAAATGTATCACTCCGCGTTCAACAACCCTCCCCCTCGCCCTAATTGGCTAATGCTTTCGCGTCATACGCCATAGGCGGTGCCTTCCCGTCACATTTCGTAATAATTGCCGGGAAGATAAATAAAATCATACAAATAAGGATATGAAGGCATGCAAAAATACAAGTTTATAATGAACTGAGCAAATTGAAACAGAATGGCTGAGCAATGAAACTGAAAGACTTTATAATGAAAGGCCATCGGCCTTTTCCACTGGAATTTTTTAAACCAGCACACATACCTTTCAAAAATGCTTGTCTTTCAGTCTTAAAAGTCGTGTCACACCATACTTTACTTTTCGTGTGTTCTTCGTGTATATTTAGCGATTTGTATCTTGGTGCAGTGTGGTTGTCAAATAGCGTCTTCGCCACACAGCAATATCACCTCTGTCTTTTAGCAAATTTTTCTTGCCTCTTTTTTTCATTCACAAATCCCAGCTGTATAAGCAATCTGCTGAAATTTGGTAAATCTGCATCCTCATTTACAGTAGACGAAATGTTACTTATGTTAGGGAGTTCGTTTCTAAAGAATAAACTACACACATGACGACGCACAACACTTTTCACGTATTTTCTCCGAGCACGCACTTTTGTTTATTCCTGCTTTTGCCTGGAGTGGTAAGTTTTCCTGTTTCCTCAATTTCATGTCGCGATGTTCCTACGGATCTAACACTCACAACTGTAACTTCAGAGCCCAGCTGTTCGACTTCTCTCACTGACAAAGACGGATTCTTCTCTGTGAGTGCATTAAATACATGCAACACAATTCTTTTTTCGCTGTTTGTAAATAATTATCCTTGCGATACTTAAGCGAAAAACTGGCGGTAGACTCTGCCATTATACATATAATACAAGCGCAATAAACGATCAATAAAATAATTTAGCTCCCGCACTCTCGAATAGCGATGCATGTCTAATCCAGTTCAAAACAAGGTCAGTGATAAAAGTCTTATAAACAAATGTCACCACTACCGCTAAATCAAATGCTATCGTGCCATGTGCTTGAGAGCAAAGGAACCTCCTCTTTACTTTCTTTAAGAATTAACATGCATTTCAGATAAATCAACTCTGTTGCGTAATATATTTAATTAAAACAATTACGAAAATATAAATTTGACAATTCTCTTCCAACATATAATGATATATCACCATGTTAAATAACAAACTAATTTTTACCGCACGACAGTCATTACCACAACAGCAACCAATGAGAGGTGATTTGGTCACATGACCGTTAAGAGATACTGGGCAAGCTTACGTGAAACAAGGTATAGATAGTTTTTACCGCCAATAGAGCCGCATAAAAATGCTCCAGAATGAGTATGAATTAGACAGTGACAGCAACAACGATGTGTGCCTCACGCTGTCGGAGTTCGCAGGTATAGGTCACACGTAGTGCCTCGTGCTGTAGTTGTTTGTAAACATACAGGCATGCTCCGCTTTAGTTGCTACTATTAAGAATTTCTTTGGCTTATGAAACCACACCGCCCGCCTCGGTAGCGTAGATGGTAGCATGTCTGCCTCACGTTCAAGAGGTCCCGAGTTCGAATCTCGAGCAGGGTGAGTTACCTGTATAAGGTTTTTATAGGGGTTTCCCTCGTCCTTCAAGACGAATGTCAGGTAACTCTAAGTTCCATGGACTCTGGACTCATTTCAGCATCATTTCAACCAATACATTCACCGTCCGATATGACTTAACTTTGGAGGATGTAAATTGCAAAAGCCAAAAACCAAGCCAAGCTGATGATGATGATGATGATGATGATGATGATGATGATGATGATGATGATGATGATGATGATGATGATGATGATGATGATGATGATGATGATGATGATGATGATGATGATGATGATGATGATGATGATATATAAGGGCGCTCAACTACGGCGGTCATCAGCGCCCTTTAAAAACAAAACTAGTCATGGCAAAAGCCAGATATAAAACTTTCTAAATCCTATACAAGTGTAACAAAACCTATTAAAAATACACGTACATAAAAAACATCAATCAAAACCTACTGAAAATTTCGTTCACTAAATCCTAAACTCTAAACTAGACAAGAATCTAAAAACCTTCTCCACGGATCTCCACGCTCGGCCTAGACGTGGGTGGGCCTGTTGACCGTCTCCCTCAACCACGAAGAGGAGCCCACACGAGGGAGACTGTTGGCTCGGGACCCCGGGTGCGCCAAACCCGTACCTACCAAAGTACGCCCCTGGGGGGGCCAAACTTATGAAACCGCAATAAAGAAGCTATTGCTTAATTATGTCCTATAAGTGTTCAATGTGTTCCAACGCAGTCTATGGTGGTAAATAAGCTAGTGCACATATGCAACTTATACCTTTTAGAAGGAAGTTAATGTTAGTGAGGTTAAGGATGGAGGCATACATGATAAACCAGAAAGAAAACAACATCAAAGAATTGTAGATAAGTTAACCAACATTAAATGGCTTATACAATAAGACGAGCATTTTATTTCTGTGTTTGATAATACCAATAAAGCATTTGTAACTGAAAAGGAAGCCGTTGATATTTACAGTAAGTGGTTGAAAGTATGGTACAATTAAGAAACAAAATGATCTGAAGTTAAAGCAATAAATTTTATCATTGACGTAACTATTTTTACGATTCATATTTTTAATGAAACTAAATTAATGGTGCGTTAGTTGAACTCCCTTCAGCTCTTCCATCCATCAAAACTATATCCGTAATTTCGGCGTTCGTATAACGCTCCATATTGCTTGGATTTGCTATCTAAGTATGCGCAAAATCCTCTCTGTTAGGATGGAATGTGTAGTTTTAAACTGAAGGGCAACCTTCAACTGTCCGACTTTTGCACAAATAACTGCCCTTTGTCGCATTACCTGAAAGGTAGACTAGGGTCACTGATAAAGAGCAAGGAGTAATGTTTTTGTTTTCGTGGCCGGTGCGTCCCAATAACAACTTTTGAATTTCACACATCAGTGTATCCTGCACTGCCTAATCACAAAATCATGTAATATTTAATGCTGCATAGAAGTATGCCTAACAGAACTTCGAAACTACGACACCAAAATTCGGACTATTAAAGTTGTAAACTACGCAATGGCTATACTCGTTCAGTGTCGTTTTAAAGCAACCTGTATATACGAGTTATAACTTCAAAGAAAAAAAACAAAGTTATCGATGCAACAATTAAATAAATATTTTAATCATCGCAGTTCCTGTTTTATCAAGACCACGTAAATGCTTGAAACATTTCTGGATTGAATCACTCCCCGACCTAAATATATCAATACATCGTTTTCTCAATATCTTTACATTGTGAAGTTGGCAGTACTTCAGTTTAGTGGAAGTCTTCTATTTTGAATTCTTGTTTACTCTACAGTCTTGCATATTGGTTCATGGTTTGTGATTTCTTTAAAGCATCAGAGAGATATAATGAAGGTTGGGTGGAAGCTAGAATTCGGCAGAAAAATGTGAAACACTTACGGAAAGGGGGAAAAAGCACTGCTGGAGCATGAAAAACAAACAACAGTCTTCATGATCGCCATTTCTGGTACGGACCACTAATTCTTATTTTCCTTCGTGTGTTATTACCTGACATCGTTCTTGTAATTCTTTAGTCCTCCACTCTCAGTGAGTAGCTTAGCGATTATTTTTATTTTATCATTATTATATTTTGAGTAACTGTAAACCTCGAAAGAATAATAGCGAGATTAGTAAAATAAAGATGAAATAAAGATGCATAATCGGAAAGGAATAAAAAATCTATATTAGAGGAATTGTTGAGGAACTATAAGACACAGAAAGAGAACTGAGGCTAAAATATGTAGAAATAGCCATTCAGTAGAATAAACACGTTAAAAGGAACACTGGAACTAGAGGAATACGAGGGGGTGTCGTAAAGTTTTGTCACTCTTTAAAAATATGACAGAGAGTTTGTGTTGATATGCGCTTGTTGGTTCTTTTGTATGTAGTTACCATCCTGATTTACACATTTTCCCAGCGTTTCTTGACCTTCCGAATACCTTGATTGTAGAAGTCACAGAATTCGCTTTAAACCACTCTTCCACTTAATTAATGACGTCATTTGTGTTGTCAAATCGGCGACCACTGAACGGATTCTTCATTTTCGTGAACAACAAAAAGTTCCTTTGTGCGAGATCGGGCGAATAAGGCGGATGCTGTAAGGTCTCAAAGTCACATTCCCTTGTTTTGTCAACTACAACTTGAGATGAATGAGCTGGTGCATTGTCAGACAGAAGACGAACAACTTTGGAGAGCATACCGCGTCGTTTCTTAATCAGAGCTGCTCGTAACTTGTCCAGAAGATTGCAGTAGTATCTGTCAGTGATGGTTTGACCCTTGGCAACATAAACTGTAAGGATGACTCCACGACAGTCCCAGAAAACTGAAAGCGAGACCTTCCCAGCTGACTTTTGTACCTTTGTCTTTCGAGAGGGGGGAATCAGCATGTTTCCATTCCATGCTCATGGCTTTTGTCTCTGGGTCATACTGATAGATCCAGAATTCATTGATGATTACCACACGATTAAAAAAATAATCTTTATCCTGTTCCAACAGCATCAACATCTGTCTTGAAAGGTCACGCCGTGTTTGCTTTTGGAAAGGGGTTAGCAAACGTAGAACCCACCGTGCAGACACCTTAGACATATGCAGTTCATCATGAATAATTGTCCACACACTACCATAACTAAGATGTGTCTCATTCATGATCATTTGGATGGTTGCTCCTCTGTCTTCCAGTATTAAACACTCCACTTCCTTCACTGTGACAGCTGACGGTCTACCAGCTCTTGGCTCATCTGTCAGGGAGATGTGACCAGTTTGAAAATTCCTTTTCCACCCCACCTCACCTTATGTCATTTCCACAAACAGCCGTCATCTCGTCATGGATTTCCCGGGCAGTTTTGCCCTTCAAATGCAGGAACTTGATCACACTACGAGCCTCAATTTTCTCCATCTTACACCTCAGTCACTTCTATCACTCACTGTAAAAATCAAAAGGACTCAAAACACTGAAACTACCAAAATTATGTCCCAAGGGACTAATGATGACACTGACAAGTTTCCATCACTCTAGCATGAAAATTATCGGGTGATAATTAAAACTTTGCGACACGCTCTCGTATATTATTATTTGAAGCGGAGTGCCACAACAATAGAAGTAGCAACAACGATTTTTAAAAAATAAAATGAAACTGCAGAACAACCATAGCTACCATACCCAGTATACAGCCCTCATCTAGCACCATAAGATTGTCCTCTTTTTTAATCCATGGTTCATTTCCTACGTGGAATAAATTTTGACAACATTCAAGCAGGATAAGGGAGTATTACCAAATTCTTCGCATCAAAAACCAGAGGCTGGTGAGATCGTGGGATAATAAATCTTTCTGAACAAGGGCTAAAGACCATAGAATCTAATAAGACAGCATCTATAATATGATATAGATGTGTTTACAAACGCATTATCTGTGAAACATAAATTTTTAGCTATAGAAAATCCCAGTTGTGTTATAAAGCACTAACCAGCTTTACATCATAACATTTTTTAATGTGCTTAACAATATGCAAATGAGAATATGCATTATCTAAATGAAGTAAAACAGTTATAATTTTGGTTTTACAGTTGGGTTCCTTTATCGTTTCACTCTTACTCTTTAATATATCTCAGCTCACTGCAAAGACAGAAAATCTTTACTCGAAACTTAGATGAAACATTTCCAGGAGCCTTATCCAACGTCAATAAAGGTTTGGCATTGAGGAATGAATTTTTCGGAGTCCCAGGTGTTTCTCGGACAGCATCATCAATATCCTTTTGGACAATAGCTCTTAACTTAAGGCTTCCTTCAAAGTCTTTCACTTGGTCTGAAGATACTGCTGTTGTAGCTGCGGCGCTTTCGCTAAGCAGCGATGAGCGATCCTCATCAATTAACCTAAAATATGTCTAAGTTGCGAATTTTTAAATTCTTTAGTAGCTCAGTTCTTTCTTTCATATCAACTTTCTTCCCGATGTAACATGAAGTAGCCTTCTGTTTTACTTAATGGGCAGTCAAACACAAGAGCTCTCTAATTTCTTGCAACAGAAGTAGTAAGTCACAATTATCGTACTAGGAGAAT
Source organism: Mantis religiosa (assembly GCA_030765055.1). NCBI lineage: Eukaryota > Metazoa > Arthropoda > Insecta > Mantodea > Mantidae > Mantis > Mantis religiosa. The sequence continues at coordinate 203,053,712 of CM060951.1, read as the reverse complement.
ACACTGAATGATGAGCACTTCATTTTATATCATGAACAACTGAAATTTTAGGGAGTTTTAAAATATTCCAGAGGGGAAGGGAAATATTATTCTAGACATATCCCTTCATCTCTCGGTAACGTTGGAAACAGCGCTATCCCTTTGGATTATTTCTTCACCTGGCCAATGGCTCCATCGGTAAATTGGTATAATACAGTAATGCCCGATTTCACCAACAAATGTTAAGACTTAACACGAGTTTAGCAATAGTTAAAACAAAAATTGCATTTCACCAACAAGTGTTAGTGTAACACTCGTGTTAAATCTCTTGTTAAACTAACAAGCCAAATTTCTGTTTTTAAGTCCTTAACAATTGTAAATAGTCAAGACGGCGGACGTGAACGCAGATGTTGATGTCGATTTGCTATGTTTAAGACCGTCTAAATGGCATTCGTAATAGAGTACGGCCTATGAGGAGAAATTATTTTGAGGAGCTATCAAAAGAACATTTTCTACAGAGGTATAGACTGTCCAAACAAGTTGCTACGAAGGTTAGTGAGAAAGTATAAGAGGCGTTAGAAAATGCATCGAAAGAAATATGCCAATCTCGCCTTTGCTTCAAGTATTATTAAATTTGCTATTTTATAATTCACTGCATCATGTGGATAATACACTGTCCACCTCCCGTCTTGAAACGTTCAAGTCATTTGTCCTTCACTCCTCGTTTTAAATTTACCTAATACCGAGTTAGAACATGAATCGAAAGGAATATGTCGATCTCGCCTTTGCTTCAAGTATTAATAACTTTGCTATTTTATAATTCACTGAATAATGTGGCGAATACATTGTCCACCTCCCGTCTTGAAACGTTCAAGTCACTCGTCCTTTGTTTCTTCGTTTTAAATGTACGTAATACTGAGAACCTGCATCGAAAGCCAAAATCGGTAGCGTAGATGGTAGCATGCCTGCCTCACGTTCAAGAGGTCCCGAGTTCGAATCTCGGTCAGGGTGTGTTACAGTTCAATTAACTTGAGGTGGCAGCTGAGTAAAGTTGCACAAAATATGGAATTAGCGTGAAAGGAGACTGAGGATATTTAGTACATGTGGAGTGATTGATGCATGCATCATCAATGGCTCCATAAAGCATAACTCATCCTCAGGCTCCTTTCAAGATTAGTAACTGGCTAATTCCATATTCTGTGCATGTTTATTCTGCTGCCACCTCAAGTTAATCAGAGTATAGCTGGATAAGGTTTTAACCGGGGTTTTCTGTTATCCTTCAAGACGAATGTCGGATAACTCTAAGCTATATGGACCCGGGATTCATTTGAGCATAATTTCACCCAATTCATTCACCGTCCGATATAACTTAACGTTGGAGGACGTAAATTACAAAAAAAAAATGAATCGAAAGGAATAATCTGATCTCGCCTTTGCTTCAAGTATTAACAACCTGCGGTTTTATAATTCACTGATTTATGTGGGTAATACAGTGTCCACCTCCCGTTTTCCAGGGGCCTACTTCGGTAGGTACGGGTTTGGCGCACCCGGGGTCCCGAGCCAACAGTCTCCCTCGTGTGGGCTCCTCTTCGTGGTTGAGGGAGACGGTCAGCAAGCCCACCCACGTGTAGGCCGTGCGTGGAAATCCGTGGAGAAGGTTTTAAGATTCTTGTCTAGTTTATAGTTTAGAATTTAGTGAACGAAATGTTTAGTAGGTTTTGGTTGATGTTTTTTATGTGCGTGTATTTTTAATAGGTTTTGTTACACTTAGTTTTTAGAAAGTTTTATATCTGGCTTTTACCATGACTAGTTTTTTAAAGGGCGCTGATGACCGCCGTGGTTGAGCGCCCTTATATATATATCATCACCTCTCGTTTTGAAACGTTCAAGTCCCTTCTCCTTCGCACCTCGTTTTAAACTTACGTAATACTGACGAAGTTGTTTCCTGCTTATAGTAGTGACGGGTACATTTGAATTAAATTCGATTGCAATATTTTCCTGCGTGACATTTTTCTCTGTTACATCCACCGAATCCGTCCTCTTATATCCCACGATATCCTTACACTTCGTCACTAGTTTAATTAACATTTCTTTCTCCATCTATGAGAAATTTGTCTCACGGCTTTTGTTTACGATTTTGTTCACCCGCTATTTTTTCTGTTGTGTGCAGGCGAACATGAAAACAGAAGCGAATCGCAGTACGTTCAGCAAATAATATGACTCATACATAGCCTTCTATAGCTGTAATATTTACAAGTTTCTTCGTTAACATTTTCAGAAAACAGGTTGGTGAAATGCAAGAAATTTAACAGTAGTGTTAGCGCTGTGACAACTGTTACGTTACATTTGTTAACGTGAATTTTAACATCTGTTGGTGAAATCCGGTATAACTGAGGCCTACAGTTGTGTCACAAATTTACATTCTACTTTTAGAACTTCGATGATACCTACAGTAATGCAATTTCATCTAAGTCATTGGTAACAACCGGTTTGAGTTATAAAATGACTGGCTAATGCTACCAAAAATGTGTTAAGTGTTACGTTTACATGAACTGTTCTTACAGAAATTATTACAAGAGAAGCCTATAACCGTATCAGTTTCATATTAATCAAAATAAACGTTTCTCTGTTATAAGTACAACGGAGGTACGGGAAGGTTAATAAACGGGACGGTATGTGAAGATAAATTATTTCAAAATTCTAAGAAACAACAAGGAATATTTGTCATACTAATATCTTAACCATGTGCTATTTTTAGTCTGAATATTCAGAGTTATTTTAAGAAAATAAGAAACGGAGACCAATTTCCTTAGGGATGCAGGGTAGCTGAGAAAAAAATCTTGGTACGTATCCTTGAAAGTTGCTTCAGTTTGAATTTCAGTAATACAGACATACGCGTGAACGGCTAAATTTGCCCTAAATACTTTTATTCAACAAATCTCAAAACTATTTTCCCTAAATCCCAATATGAGGTTTTGTAAGGAATATAATGCTCCCGCTAATTATCATACTTGTGGAGTAGTGACAGAAAACAAGTTATGACTGGTCCATAGTCTAATGTAAAATAAAGTATTTATTTATAATATGTACAGCAATGATACTGCACGTGTCGACTATAGAAGTCACTAAAATGGTGTAAAGAGAAAGTATAACTTAATTGTGCATTCTCTGGTGCTTTCAAAGTTCGTTTAAAACGATTGAAGTGAATGTTGCCTGAATGATAACGATGACGACGACGATGACGATGACGATGACGATGACGATGACGATGACGATGACGATGACGATGACGATGACGATGACGATGACGACGACCATGACCATGACCATGACGACGACGACGACGATGATGATGATGATGATGATGATGATGATGATGATGATGATGATGATGATGATGATGATGATGATGATGATGATGATGATGATGATGATGATGATGATGATGATGATGATGATGATGATGATGATGATGATGATGATGATGATGATGATGATGATGATGATGATGATGATGATGATGATGATGATGATGATGATGATGATGATGATGATGATGATGATGATGATGATGATGATGATGATGATGATGATGATGATGATGATGATGATGATGATGATGATGATGATGATGATGATGATGATGATGATGATGATGATGATGATGATGATGATGATGATGATGATGATGATGATGATGATGATGATGATGATGATGATGATGATGATGATGATGATGATGATGATGATGATGATGATGATGATGATGATGATGATGATGATGATGATGATGATGATGATGATGATGATGATGATGATGATGATGATGATGGCGACGACGACGACGACGAACTATGGGAAATATTTGCAGTGCCTACAAAGGCAAAAATGTACAACTTTTAAAAGAATTTAGAAATGAATGAATTATCAGACAAAAGGGAAACTAAATCCTCATTTCTTATTTTAATTATTTAAAGAGAACTACGTTTAAGGTGAGGAAGTTTAACATATAATGCATCTTAATCTTTTGACAAAAAAGGCACATTTTCGCATTTCACTTAATAAATGTGTGCCCAAATAATGCGTTATAGAATATATGGCAGCTTCTTTAAGACTTTTTCTTGTTACTTAAACAAACACTTAATCCAGTTTTAGCTTGCTACTGCTAAAAGCAACAGTGAGAAGCTGGTGTAGACATTTTCTCGCTTCAACTTCTATACAGAGGATGCAGCACCGAAAACCCCAAATCCAGCAATTTTCAACCAATCTTGCTGAAATTTTTACCACTTAGTTTCGATGTATAGTCGATGCATAGAAATTTGGTTTTTATATGTTCAATAGTTTTTGAGTAATTAATTTGTGAAATTCAAAATCTGGACAAAATTCAAACCGCTCCCGTGATGAATATTTTCAAAATTTTAATTTTCTGTTTCTAAAAGTACTCAGATGGTTATAAAGAAAATAACTATCATATTAATTTCTTATACTGCCTTTAGTTCCATAGAAAAAAATTAGGTATGGAGCAAACAAAAAAGCAAGAAATGATCAAACCTTTGACTTTTTATACCAATAACTTTAAAAATATTATGAATATTAAAAATTCATATGATAGAAACCTTTGTTTGCTTTCTAAGAACATGTACTGAAAATTTTAGAGGGACTGAATCAAAACTGCATCGTGTGGAACATTTCTAATGACAAAAGATATTGAAAAAACTATGACTGAATAAATCAAATTTTAAAATCCAAAACATTTTCCTTCTCAGCTACATGCCTTGAAGTAGACTAAAACCCTCCAGATAGGTACGTTGGACCCTCTTGACTCTTCCTTCTCTCATCTGCAGCAGTTTTCTTCAATTTTAGTTTCCTTCTCGGTGTTTTAGAAGTTACCTTCGCAGAAATTGCAGAATGAAGTAAGCGTAATTTGTTCTTCTCTTGGCTAAGTTTTAGAGATTCTGGTGAAATCTGTGTCCATTATTTCTGACTGCAGCTTGGGTGAGGCATATCAACCAAAATTTAATTCACTGGTGGTTTATGTCACAGAAACCTGAAGTCTCTTCTTTGAAACAAATATTTCTTTTGGGCAATTATGCCATATCATGTTATGTAAACTTTCATTTGCATTTTGTGTCTTACCCAATGTACATCTCCTTAGGATTTCATCTGATGCCAGCCTTTGGTACACAGGCATTAGTTTTCTTGCCACATCAGGCCTCAAGTATGTTCCCATTGTTGTGTTATGTTTAGGTGTTTCTTCCCATGTATCGTTTAGCCTATTCATGATCCTAACAATGTACACAGTCAACAGAACGTCAGTTGTTTCAAAGAATATTTTACCTACAACCTATATAAAAGTTATATGCACGTTTATATGTATAAAATACCTTTATAAATGTTAAATGACAGACTAAAACTCATCAGTTATATATAAACAGTATGTAGTTTAACGAGAAACACAGGAAAATCCCGACCAAGCTAGAAACTCACACAAAAGCAAAATATAAACATTACTATTTGCTTTCAATGTTTACAGCTAGTGTTTTGTTTACATGGTGCCACATATTGTAAGAAATAACCATCATACCAACACACAAGATTCCACCAGAAGCTTTGCCGCTAATTTCAAATGTATTAATTTAGTACATTCAATCGAACTCAAATGACAGAATTCTGTGATTCCAAGGGCAGGCATGAACATACGCACGGGCATTTATATTGTCATGTGAGGGTATTTAAATGGCTAAAACTCATAAATTTAATTGGATTGTGATACTATAAGGTTAAAAGTATTTTATCGGGTTGTCTCATAAATTCGTTCGATTCTTGTTACGTGTTTACGACTAAGAACACCTGAGAACGCTGCATTCCCCCATTACTTTTACGTCAAAGAAGTTGCCTAACAATATGTGGTTTGTTTACAAATACAATAACTAAAGAATGCTATAAACACAAACCACAGCGACCTCGCGGCCAAAGGTAAATAGGTCAACTTATGTAAGAATTGGTAACCAAACTTCAGTACGAGTTTGTAGATGCAACAATGTGGAGTTGTAACTTATGAATGTTAATATGGAAGGCAAGAAGGAATATTTTCGACATTTAAAGCTGTTTTGTTACCGTAAAGGTAAAACAGCCTCACAAACTCAACGGAAAATTTGTGCTGTTTACGGAGAAGATGCAGTGGCTACTCGGGCATGTCAAAAATGGTTTACTCGATTTCGAGCCGGGAACTTCTCTGTGAAAGAAAAAACCTCGTTCTGGATGAACTGTGGTTATGGATGAGGGAAGGATAAAGGATATGATTACGAACAACCCCAAAATAACAACTCGGGAGGTAGGTCAGGAGCTAAACTTATCTCATGCAACTGTAGCCAGGCACCTAAAAAAACTTGGTTAAGTAAATCTTCGGGATGTATGGGTTCCGCATGAACTGAGTGAACAAAATTTAGTTCAGCGCGTCTCCATCTGTGATGGATTGATAAGAGGCAATGAAACTGCCCCTTTTCTTAAACAGCTGGTTACAGGAGACGAAAAGTGGATTGTGTACAACAACATCCGAAAGAGAAAGTCATGGCGTAAAAAATGGGAACCACCACTCTCAATTCTTAAATCAGGGCTTCATTTTGAGAAAATTATGCTGTGCATTTGGTGGGACTGGAAAGGAATTATTTATTACGAATTTCATCCTCCTGGGGAGATCATCATTTCAGAGAAATACTGTTCTCAGTTGGATCGTCTGAAGGTTGCCCTAGAAGAGAAAAGGCCAGAGTTAGCATCTAATTGTGGAGTCGTCTTTCATCAAGACAATGCCAAACCACACACATCTCTATGGTAACTCGTCAGAAATTACGGGATTTCGACTGGGATGTGATACCTCAACCGCCTTATTCTCCAGACATTGCCCCATCCGACTATCATTTATTCCGATCCCTGCAAAACTTACTTAATGGCAAACGCCTTACTTCCTTGGAGGATTTCAGACTCGCCGTAGAAGAGTTCGTCAACCAGAAAACTGCAAGATTTTGGAAAAATGGTACTGATAAGCTTCCTGAGAAATGGAGATATGTTATTGATAATAATGGTGCATATTGCACAAAATAAAGTTTGTTTTGAAAAGTTCATTGCCTTGTTTACTTTCGATGACCTTGCGTATGTAAACAGATTACCCCTACATAATTAGGCCACTTCGTTGCCATAGTTGTAATACGTGCATACAGAGCAGGCGTTCTTTGTCGTAAACACGTAACTAGAATCGAACGAATTTATGATACAAACCAATATTAGATCGAAAACAAAAGAAATATTTTTCCCATATTTTTAGCAAATTTCGGTGCTGCATTCCCATACAAACAAAGTTCTTATTTGATTACCATTTTCTAAGTATTGAACAAAATTAACACCGCTAAAATTAAGTACATTATAGGGGTTGATACTCTATATCAATAAGCATAAATCTATAATTCTATCTATTGTTTGATAATGAATGTACTTGTACTTAAGGCCTTTTCTTGTTACTTAAACAAAAACTTAATCCAGTTTGAGCTTGCTACTGCTAAAAACAGCAGTGAGAAGTTGGTGTAGGCATTTTCTCGCTGCAACTTCAATACAAGACGTGGGGCAAACAATCTTGTGTGTATGTGTGTGAGGAAGTCTACGAATCGATGCAAAGGCTGGTAGGCAAAATTAGAAGATGATGGAGCAGTTGGCCCCGGGAGGCGGCGTTTTAACCCTCGGGGCAGTCTTCCCATCATTCGTCCTCTAGTGAGAAAAATACAGCAGTTGTAAGCTTCCTAACGACTCTGCTACAAAGAATTTTATGGCTCCATATTTTTGCTTCACTTCATTCGCATCTGTTGATGTTTTGAGTTCGTATGGAAACCATTCCTTCAACTGTTATCCATAAATACAGCAACAGCAGCTCCTCCCCTTCTCTCATCATTATTCTCCACCACTTCGTATATCTTACTTTTTTAACATTTTTCCTCCCTTCCGCTCCTCTTGCAAGGCTACATGAGCCGTTGTCGTACTTAATGTTTGAGCTTTCATCATTTTGCTTGGCGCGTCAAAGTAACATAAAAATATAAGTGCACAAACCCGACCATTCGAAACTTTAATACTACAAGTAGTGCTTAACACTGACGCTTGCTTTATATAGAAGTAACACTGATGAATTTAGGTCTCGGAGGTTGATGTCACAAGTGATTGCTTAAACTATGTGTCTCTTCCCGGTTGTATATAAAGTGTACACTAGAATCCTGGAACAGAACTTGAGGAAAATAGTAGAACAAGATTTAGAAGAAGAACAGGCTGCTTTCCGAATGGGTAGACAAACCCAAGACCAAATTTTCTCATGAGAATGATAATAGAGAAAGCTATAGATAGAGGAAAGGGTATTTATTTAGGATTCTTAGATTTGAAAGCAGCATTTGATTCAATACCTAGGGAAGAAATGTGGAGAGCTCTAAAGAACAAAAGGTACCTATGAATTTTATTGAAGCAATACAGTCAGTGTATCAAGAACCAAAAGGGATAATAAGATTAGATGGACAAGAATCAGAACCATTTATGATGAATAGAGGAGTTAAACAAGGAGATAGTCTCAGCCCACTCTTATTTATTATTGTGATGAATTAAATATGGAAAATTTGCAAAAGAAAAACAGCAAGAACTATGATAGGATATAGAAATTTCAGGTCAATTTGGGCACAATCGTTGATATATGCTGATGACATCATATTAATAGCAAATAGTAATAATAATAATTTACAATTAACGCTAACTGAATGGAAAGAAGAATTAACTACAAAAGGTTTAGAATTAAACATACCCAAAAGTAAAACCAAGTATATAGGAAGGAAAGAAGAAGAAGTTAAAGTTAAATGTAATAATGAAATCTTAGAACAGGAGACAGTTGTGAATACCTGGGCACAATTATAAATAAAGATGGAAAAATAGGGCAGGAAATTTTAAACAGAATAAGAAAGGCCAATTCGGTCTACTATCAAATTAATAATACTTGTGGGGAAAAAGGAAATAACAAAAGGTACAAAAATTATAGTATTAAAACAATAATACTACCAACTCTATTATATGGAGCAGAGAGCTGATCTGTCCTACAGAAACAAGAAAGCAAAATAACAGCTATGGAAATGAGATATTTAAGACGAGCTGTGGTGAAGACAAGAAGAGATATGATTAGAAATGTAACAATAAGGGAAGAGTTGGGTACACACTCCGTTAAAGAAATATTGGAAAAAAGACAACTTAAATGGTATTGACATGTACTCCGCATGTCAGAAGAAAGAAAACCCAAACAATATTTAGAAGCAAGACCAGAAGGTAAAAGAATTAGGGGAAGGCCACGCATATTGTATTAGGAATACATTGAGAAGTTGGGGAAGGATAGAGGGAAAACCATGACAGAAATGAAAGGAATGATAATGGACCGAGAAAAGTGGAGGAAATGGGTAGAAGAGGCTTGTACTCCACGCTTAACAGCACAAAGGAGTTAGAGAAAGAAGAAGAAGAAGGTTGATGTCACAAAAATCAGAGAAAAATGGCCTATAAAATGCCCTTAATTTTGGGGGGAAAATGACATTAAAATTGAAACAAAACTGATCTTAAATTATGTTTGCTATTTTAACCTTGAAAATTTAAAAACTGTATTTCATTTTATTAATTATTACATTTACTAATTTTATGTAATATACCCCATACATATTTATATACTAGGAAAAATATATATATTTAGGCATTTCTCTTCTTCAGCATTGCAATAAAGAGCCATTGCTATTCGTACGTGTTTGGGTTTGAAAGAATGCCGGTTGACTTGAAGAACACTCCTATACTTTTAAAAGTTTGTTTTACTTCAACTGATGTCATGGGTGCATATTTTAAATGACCGAGGTCATCCGGTGAAAAACCTGTAAAACACCTGAAGCCAAAATGTTAATCTTGCGGAACTTTCTCAATTTTACTCAACGACTAATACCCAACTTTCTTCTAATAACCATTTTTTTTTCTCACAGACTTCTTGACAATTTTTGCGCCTTCACTTGTGATAAGTAAAATGTTGACTGAATGGCGGATGCAGTTATTTACAAGTTTTCCTCTCACGGGAATGCATCTGTGAGGAAGTTGCTGACATAACTCTAGCGTTATCTGAGAAAGATTACGGCTTAATTCCAACATATCAAGAAGGTATACCAGCTTCTTATAAAACAATTTCTGTTGCACTGGCTAGGTACTGAATACAAGATGCGATCGAATGAATAGAGGTTGTTTTAAATTTAGATAGTACATGTATTTATGACATAGCGATCTGATAGTTTCATCCCGTCTCCTCCAGAAAAAGGCATCCGCTGCACACGTTTTCACTGAGTGCAGTTGTTCCATTTCTTAACGGGGAGGAAGGAAGCACCATCATTATCTACATCCATAACGATAACTGTGTTAATACGCATCTTATGACAAAAGAATACTACACACAGCAGAATTCAGCAAGCATTCTTAACAATGACTACGCATGAATAATGTAAAAAAGTGAATTTAAAGGTATAAAACAGAATAAATGCAACCAAAAGTGCATTAAAGTTACCAACAGCCATTAAAACCGTCAAAAATTCAAAAAGATGCAAAATAAAAGTAGTCAACATGGTTCCACCGTAGTGCTGGCTGGCTGTATAAAGCCAGAAGGCTTTCGCTGCGTGCCCACCGGTTAAGGGTTTTGCTGCAGGTAGGGTTTTTCTTTTAGGTATGTTTTAGGATGAGCATCTGTGTTGGGAGCCCCAGATGGATCAGTTTGTATAGGGGCCCGGCATACCATGTCGTAGAGAAGGCCTTCTCGACGTCCAACGAAACTGCAGCCGTGAAGGCGCCTTCCTGGAAGTCCAGGGCAGCGGACTCCACTACACGCAGCAACTGCAGGACAGTCGAGTGCCCAGAATGAAATCCAAACTGGTGGTCGGGTTTTCTTGAAAGAAATGAATTTATATTGCATTCTGTACTGTTTGTGATGACTCAAAAAGATGACATTTCATCAAGTGCGAGCCCTACTAATGATACAAGAAGTGAAGTGATAACTGGCAAAGGCAATGAGTGAAGGAAATTTTCCAGGCTAATTGATCGCTTATTTCCAGTAATAAAGATTGAGGAAAATGTGAACAGGGGAAAAACTGAGTTGGTGAGGACGAACCCGATGCTATGTGAACCACAGAATGAATTGATTTAAAAAAACTGTATCCCCTCCATCAGCAAAGATACGCAGCAACTCACGGCTTGTCTCCATTCGCACAGCCTTTTGTTCGGGAGTCAACAGACGTGGAACCCAACGAGCACAAACTCGGGTCATGTGGAGATGGTCGTGCTTAATTGTAAACACACTGTCATATGAAATCCTCAACACTTCACTGAGGTTACGTAATGTTATATGCCGATCCTCTCGGACAATCACAACAGCTGTGTTAATGTTGACTTCAGTCACCGCAGAAGCCGAAACACCAGGCCCACCTTGCTTAACACTGACAAATTGGCCTTCTTTGAACTCCTTGTACCACGAGGTAGTTCATCTTCACTTTACGCTTGCTTCAGCTTTTCAAAATTTTTGGTAGCTGTATGGTTTAAACGAAAACAAATTTGATTGCGCTGTACTGCTCCTCTCGCGCCACCTCCACTGTCTGGTATGTGAAATGCACGTCGGGTCTACAAAATAGAGCATTACTACCAACCTACCAGTACGAGAGTGCTGCCGCCTACCGATATTATACATAAAAATGCGGTCTTTTGTAAAATTTGTGTTACAGTTATGAAAGTATCACGGAAGCTACAGGAAAAAATGAATTTCAGTCTTTGTTGATGAGTTCTCGTACATCTAAAGTAGTAGTGCTCGAATGCAAGCAAAAAAGCGAAAGTTGAAGGTTGAAGAGAAAGTTCCAACCGCTGCTACAGAATGACTCACGTATCCATGGTTACCGAGTTTCATGTGACGGCAGTACGGAGCCATTTTTATACACGGGAAATGAAAGGTGTACACATTTATCCACTTCTGAATCTATCTTGTTGCCTTATAGGTAGAAAAACATGTTTGAGGAAGCGAGTTCATGCTGCAGATTTAAGTACCCTCATCTAAAGCAACACATTTCTTAAAAAGTACCTTTTTGGAGGTCTCCAACCTTATACTGATCTTACTTTGTTTAAAGATGTGCCAACAGGATGTGTAAAAAGATCATAAAGCAGCCTAGCTATAAATTGTACGGGGAAATTTTTCAGGAAATCACAGTATTTATGCTTTTAAGAATTAGAAACTCTGAAAGTGACCCCAGTTCAGGAAAATGATAAACATTCTTTCCGTTGTATATTTCAAACATTTACCATTATGGAAAATATTTCACTACACTACATATGTCAACAATTTAATAATCACGACCCTGCACTCAACTTGTTTAACTATTCAAAAAATATACATTGTTGAGGCCCCAAACTTGGTATTACTGAAAGATTGCCATGTTTTGAATGAGTACTTTAGAACACAACAAAAACATTTCTTAATTCATCTCAGCCACCGCTGATACTCAAGTCACACTTTGTCTCACGAAACCAAAATGTGCAATGGCTCATATAATTTTTTCCATTACTTTACATAGAATACTATCAATCCACCTGGGACATCAGGAAAATTCTCGTTCGCACAAAATTCCACAATTAAACCATGTGTACCCTCTGTAATTAAGTTGGAGCCCTAACAAATTGGAACCTTTGTAATTAATGCCCTCGTTCGGTTGGCGCACATTTCTCGACAGAATGTGGAAAAGTCGCCTAACACCCTAAGCGAAGCTTTGTTGTACCCACCAGAGGCCCAAACTACACATTTTTGGAGTGTACAGTACCTTTTTAATCCTGTACAGGTTTTCTGTTTCCGCTCTCAAGTAAACAGAAGCAGTATTTAACTCCGATATTGAGGGCCCACCGGAAACAAGGCTTTGGAACCTCTCTGAATAAAATAGTGGTTAAAGGAAGCTCATTTACGCAAACACCTTCTATCTGTAAACAGAAATTTAAGGAACAAAAGGTTGTGTAAGTAAACGGTGGACGAAAACTACAGAAGGTTTTGTAAAGAGTTACTAGGCTTACCAAGATCAGCACCTAGGGAAGTAGTTTAAATAGAATTAGAAAGACAAGAAGAAATGGAACAATAATGGAAAGAAGAATAACATTTTGGTATAGGTATTTGGCCAGAGAAGTAGGGGAAGTTATGAAATTATGCATGGGACAGCAAAAAGATTATAGAACTCAAATATTTGGTGGACAGAGGTATGAGGAATTATGGAAAAAATAACAATGAGAGATATATGGAGATTGGAGGAAAGGAATACAAGCGATGTGGGTTATTAGGTAAAATGCAGAATAGAAGATATAGAAACACAGGAAACATGGGGAAGTCTAGAAAATATGAAATCATTACAATTTTACAAGGAAATAAAAAGAAATTGGGGACGAGAAGCATATGTAGATTACTCCAATAGGCAAGAGAGAGAAGGGTTAGCTTGGATGAGAACAAAAACAATATTTCTAAGAGGGATAAGATGTAGGGAAAAGGTAATTTGTGAATTGTGTGGGGGAAAAGAAATCATAGAACACTATGTAACAGAATGCGAGGAGGTTGCCACATGGAGAAAAAAGGTTTGGGAGGAAAAATTGGAGAAAGAAGAGAAGTGGATAGTAGCTATAAATGTAAACGGGCAGGGAGGAAAAGAAGGTAAAGGTATTGGTGAGTTCTTGCAGAAAGTAAAAGAAAAATAGGCCTGAAATGTAAAGAATATAAGAAAGGAAGCTGAGGAGGAAGAAAGGGACTAATTAAGTAACAAGGAGGCATGGAGATTAAGAGCTACCTGGCAGAAGACCAGGGTGTCATGTAAGTCAAGGTAGCAACAAGGTAAAGACAAATGTAGCCAAAATTTGTAAATTGTAAAATTTTGGAATATTCACAATAAATTTAATCTAATCTAATTTAAGCACCAAATTTAATATCTAATTCATTTTCAAATTTAGTGTGATGATTCGGAAGAAATTGGTTTGGCTGGAATGACTGATTTATTATAGGGATAAATATTTTATTTAAGAGCTTTAATTATGATTAGGGGTGGTGATTTTTCGCAAATGCGATATAGCGCGATAAAGTGCAAACTTGACTCAAAATGCTGTATAAACGTGAAATCCCTAAGATTTTCCAAAGATTGTATTTTTCTTTTTTCTGGAAATTTTAACTCAAGAGTCTGTACAATCTTTGCATGTTTAGAAAGTTAAAAAGCAAGTGACAACTCTTATGGAATTTGGAAAGCAACCCTTCCTGCTAAATTAGCCTATTGTTCCACGATTGCACATATGAGACATGTTTGGTACACGAAGCGAGTTCAGTTGTTTTACAAAAGAGACCTCTCTTGCCACGCCTAATGACTGTCATAAATCTATCTTCACACCCCAGTTAACGTAAAAATTTCAATCCTTGTCTCTGAAAACCAATAGCAACCCTAATTTTAAGAAAGTGATAAACACATGTTAATTCTAGTTGGAGTTCTTAGTTGGCAAATTTCCTATTTTCATTGTTCTGTTCAGTTTTACGCGCAACTTTCATTCACTCTATGCGTACGTCAGAGCAGTAAGTGCGAATATGGTGAGAGCGTAAATATCAATCAAACGGAGGGCATAGGTGGAAAATGTGACAAGACATTGGTAAGCTTTTTAATCCTCTTATACCGATTTTAAGTGAAAGTAAAACTAAGGTCCCATTTTTTCGTGATGTTAAAATACATAGTATTGTTGAGGGATACACATATTTTCATTCACAACTGATATAAAAAATGAAGAATAGTAAAGATGTAGACAGTCTGCAAATTCTGTTTGCTAATAAGTTAAAATACTTAGAGTATGCCCTAGCAGATCTGCAATTCATTTGGGATCCTACCAACAGCGTAGATGGTGTAAGATATTTCAGGAAATATAATTTGATTATGAGTGATAAGAGGACTCAAATGACAGAACAGAATATTGAAATATGTTCAATGCTTTAATTCAACAGGATTATTGAATCATAAACTAGGCTAATTCAGTGCATTTTCATTTTATTGTATTAGTTTTACAACAGTGTGGATTTATCTTTTTGTGTTATGCTGTATGCTTTAGTCTGTATTAAATTGTTCTATATTTCTGTGTATTGCTGTAAGCTATATTAATGTGAAATAAATTGACCTTTATGCAATTTTATCTCAGTGTCATCAATAACCCTCCATAATTGTGTTTTATATTTCATATATATAATATTAATGTTCGTTATTTAACCAAATTAACTCAAACTTTCTTCAAAATTCTATAAAATGCTAAATTGCAAATTTATAAATTCTAAATGTAAAAATCAAAATGCTAAATTTCTGCTTTCAAAATGCTTAATATCACTACCCTTAATTATGATATGTGTTTGGAAATATAATGTAAACATTTGTATTACATATTTCGTTGTAGAGCTGCATAATGGAAGTTGAGAGGGCATTCGAGTAGACTCGAAGTTGCATATTTTTGCACAAGTTGGCCAAAAACTAAAGAACGATCACCTGATGTTTCATAGTGTACTATTAAAATTGTTTAAAAATTAAGAGAAGTGTTACCTCTTAAAGGAAGAGAAAATAGTGTAATTTAAGAGGCCATAATGACAGATCTGTTTAAAACTCTTGTGCTCTGTATTTGTATTCTGCAGTTTGAATGCCCATAACTTCCTTTTGTCATTCGAAGTTTGTTTGCCTTGGTAATGAAGTTTCTAAGCCACTTTACCTATTAATATTTTATATCTTACTGATTGTAATAGTATTGTACTTAAATACTTAGTTTGTGTAAATATGAATTACTTATTTTAACAACTTTCTATAGTATGCAGATAAGTTACATCATAAATATATCAAGTCTGTCCGTTCACTACATCATTTAGCTTAGTTTCCATTTTGTCACTGACGGGATCATAGTAAAATTACACGGTGTACATTTTCATTCGTTATGTCCCGCCCTCCGATTGAGCATGAATAACGTCATAGTTGACTGATGAGTCTATCTTAAAATCATAGTGTCCTCTACGAAAAGAAGCAATAATATTTGCGGAACAGTAAGCAAATTACACGCTCTCAGTGTGGTTGGGCTGGTAACTAATACAGCAGCTTCCCCTGGATATGAACATAGAGCACCGCGTCTTCATAGTTGAATGCTATTTTCGTACCGGCATTAAATTTGGTGTGACATATAAATATAATTTAAACCGCTGCATAGAGGAGTTTATGCAACACTATCCGGCATTCAGACAAGATTCTCGGAGCGTGATTTTGCCAAAAGTGTCTAGGTATCATTAAACTGACATACTTTTGTTTGCAACATAAACGTCTTACGTTTTATCAGTATGCGATATAACTTTTTTTGTTATTCTCACACTTAATTAAAATGGCTATTAATGTTGGTATCCTTATGTCTTTTAAAACCAATAGGTGCATCAAACATTTCCAAGATACAGGATCAGTTACTCGCAAAATGAGAGACACTGGACGCTATAAAGTGATTAGTCCCAATCTAGAAGCAATAAATAATGTTACTACAGAAAGGCCTCAAGCATATCTTCCCGCAAAACAGGCAGCGTTTAAGGGGAAGAGAGAAAGGAAATATAAGAAAAAGGACACATAAGACTATGTATTAGAGGTATTTTCTTGTTTAGACTTGGATAAAAGCTTTGCACATATTGTAACACTAATTTATTTTACATTCCTAGAACATGTTCTGCTAATTTTCTGGTTTGTAGTGGAGTTACATTGTGAGGAAACTGTGGGTGATAGAAAATAATTGAGATCCAATTGAAATGTTTCTATCTTATGTGACAGGTTTACAATATGCATATATGTCTACTATAACAGAAAAACATATGTTCATTGTGAAATAAGTGTTCATTGACTTAACATTTGGTATCTTCTTCATGGTATACTTTTATGGCTGCATAATTAGCTTGGCAGTGCATTTCATTGCAGTATATAGTTTTTATAAACAGTTATCGTATCTACGTACCAGGGGAAATTCCGCACCTTTATATTACGCGAGCAGGCCCACCTCAAATAGTATATTTACCTGCCAGTAGAGGGAAGCCCCAAAGCTGCTGTCAGCACAAAAAATACGATTGCAAGCCGCGGAATCGTATATAAACTCGCTCCATTAGCGATGTTATTGATGACGTCAAATTTTGCGCGGGAAAATCCTAGATAAAAATGAACACCGTGTATATGTATAACATTATGCCAATTGGTCGGTTACTCTTCAAGTGCCTTAAAGTATTTCAGGGCCATTATAGATGCACAAATAGATACAAAATAAAAGAACTTAACAATTCACTAAAACCTTATCGGGATGGCTCAGGCGGCTTCTCTGTGGTACGTCCAGATTTGATTCCCATGGGCGACCTACCTGACCCACGGTTGGAGGGGCCTTGCCCTATGCACTGTCCTGACTCCTTGGGTTCGGCAACCATCTGTGTCCTCTCACATAATCCTTCCCCCCGGGAATGCCCCACTTGTGGCATATTGCAAAGGTCAATTTGATCGACGTGTCGAATTGCATCTTATCTTATAAATGTCCAGGTAGGTACAAAACAAATATACACCAAAAACTTTTTATATCATTCCTCTTGTAAAGTTATGTAGTTGAAGACAGCACTTTAAATGAGCAAAGTTTCCCTTGGTGATCTAGGTGTAACATGCTGGCGTCTGATCTCCTAGATCGCAGATTCAAAGCCATGAAGGGTGATATTGTTTCTTCGAGCGTAAATCACCAAGACGGCCCGGGTTCGATCCCAGGCATCCGCAAAGTGAGATTTGTGATGGACAACACGGCGCTGGGGCGGGTTTTCTCCGGGATCTTCGGTTTCCCCCGCCATCTCATTCCACCGGTGCTCCATCTTCATCTCATGTATCATCAGTGTCATCGCCTGCGGTGCCGTATGTAGTAAAAGCGGGCGTTAAATGCTACACATTTCATTTCGAGCGTAAAAATGTTTAGTATGGCTTCCTTCAGAAATAAAGTACAACCGGTGGATGTACTGTAGATAAAGCAACCTCAAGCTTGTTAAAGAGGCCTATGAGCAAAACTTAATCAGCCTTTCAAGCCTGGTAGAGAAGAGATGCTGGGGGAAATAGCATTTAAATAACGTCCATTAAGAAAGAGGTCATTTACAGTGTTTTAACAATATTTTAATTTATATTTTTATATATTAATACTTGTTAATTATTTTTAAACCTTTAGTTTAACTCCTAAAAATGAATATAAACACACAATTAACATTCGATGCCATGTCCCAATGTGGTTTCAATGTTTCTAGTTGAATAAAATTCATGTTTGCCACAAAAGAAGAAATGTTGACTATGAATTCATTTGTTTAATTTACATTAAGTGTCGTTACGCATGAGAAAAACCTGTTTTGGAGTGGTAAATGCGTTACGCTCTAGTGATAGTTATTGGGAGTTTCTGCCGTGATGGTTTGTTGGGTCAATCAGTACTGTACACATTTGCAGGTGTTGTCATCTGTATGATAGTTCGACTGCACACGTTGTCCGCATGGAATATCATAGACGCCACATCTGTCATAAGGGGAATATCTTCATGCATGGCGACTCACTTAAGTACGAACTCTTGGGTAGAGGGACCAAAGAGCTACTGGCAGCTACCTAATCAGACCCTTAGCGGATATCGGATTGAATTGTGTCACTCGGTAATACTCTTAAATCGCATATTCGGTTCAGTGTAACGTGTCTGTTGATTATGTTTACATTGTTTAGCTTTCATGTTTTATACAACATGGCAAAGCATGGAAGCTTATCGGAAAATATGCAAAACAGCAGAGTTGTTTACAAAAGACAGGCTAAGCTGACGTTTGCACGTCTGCAAATGTTCACTGGAACCAGCGAATCCTGTATCTTAAACGGAATGTTTATCTCACACGTTGCTAGGTAGCTCAATGCACTTCACCGGACAAGCGGCGTGCCCGAGAAGCCCGAGGAGAAGCCGCACACAGCAGCAGCCACACCAACCTTACCGCACACATCAACATCCTCACCAATCACACCCTCCACGCCAATACCCTGGCAGCCACACCCAAACCCACCATACACAACAACATCTCACCTACGCCAAAGCCCTCACACATCAGCCAGATTCACAGCTACTCCAACATATTAAAACTTCACACGCCACCACAGAGAAAGCCACGGAACTACTCCAGAACTTCAGCAGCACTCTCCAGGACATGCAGACAGCAATCATGAAGCTGACTGCGCGGGTAGCAACTTGGGAGGCAACCCTACTTCACACTTTGGACGAGGTAAAGGAAGCCGCCCAGGCTTCGCAGCGCGGTACCCGTGAGACTGCCGGTAGTTCAGAAGCCCTCGACTACTGCAAGGCCAAGTTGGAGAAAATAGTAGGCTACATCAACGGTACACGCCTCTTCATGCCAGCCTAACTCGAGGGAGCTCTCAGAAGGCATCAGAACTCCATCACTGACAACATCAGAGACCTCGCAAGAGCACTAGCACCCATGCAAGGGGCCCCTCCGTCCCACAGAGACAACCGCACCCGAGGGACGCCACCACCGGATCTGCCACGCCGTTACCCTCCGTTAGATACAGATCCTCACGAGACCTACATCGTTCACCACGGAACAATATAGGAAGAACGCTACCTCTTGAAAGGAACGATGGGCGTCAGGGCCTAGTGGCCATGACGTCTATCCCCCCCCCCCCCATCACTCCATGCACAGCCATCAACACTACTTCTGAATCTGGGTGCCACGAGCGGAACCAGCCAACTTCACCAGGGCTACTGCCCTAGTCAGTGGAAGGCTTTCTTAGTAGGTATTCCGCTCCGGTGACCCCATTGGAGTGGCGACTCCTATGTCACCAGCCCAATGGGCTGGTGTGGGTAAATCCATTTTTTCCTTCCGTGTAAAGCATATTAAAAAAATAGCTCAGTTAGAGCGAGTGCAAAACTGCGATGCCATCTGTCTGCTGTGAAGCTGGTTCTAATCCCCTGCATATGTATACTAATTTATTTACCATTTAATACTCGCAACTTACAAGTATTATTCTGAAAATTGTTATTATTTTTATTTTTATTTGTTTCATTTATATTTTGTAGTATTTTTTATGTTTCTTTATTGGTGAAATACAAGTAGGTGGTTGTTTGAACACACCTATGGAAATTACACACAAGGAAGTTACAGTATCCAAGTTTAAAGTGGAAGTTAAACACAATTTTGCAGACAGAATTATTGTACTATTAAAAATGTCGTTTCAAATTTGTATTATTGTGACCCTGGAATGACCCTTTCTCTGTTCCTGGACAACGAGTCCTCTAAGGAAGCAAGTGCTCGAATTGATGATCTTCTAGGGTATTGCACACCCTCGGGGACTTTATAACCAAATTATTGTGAATTTGGTTTCCAAGTTTTGATAAACATAAAAGTAATTACAATGCCGAGCCTCGAACCTGTGTCATTGGTGGGTTAGGGCAGAGGAGAGATCATAATCCTATTCAGCTGAAAGCACGCTCTGTGTTCAATAGTAGGACTTGTGTGTCTGGCGCTATACCTTTGCCACCTCGTGAGCTTTCGTGCTTGATTTAGCCTTTTAAGACAGTTTTAATCATTTGCTGGGCGTTTTAATACTATTACATAAATAGCAAAAGCTCTTACGCACGAGACGTAGTTTAAGCAAAAATGTAAATAAACAGTGGTTTAATAATATGTCCGTTTTGACTGTGGTGGATGAGGCGTGTCTCTAAGTTTTTCTTAATTTTTGGCAGCCAAATCCTGCTCTATGTACAAGAAACCGCCATTTTATTTTTAGCTGACGTTGTTACTCATATGAGAGCTCCATTTTTTTCGAGGCGTTTACTGAATTACTTTACCATGTGGTGAGTTCTTGCAGAAAGTAAAAGAAAAATGGGCCAGACGTGTAAGAAATGTAAGAAAGGAAGAGGAGTGGGAAGAAAGGGACTAATTAAGTAAACAAGGAGGTATGGAGGCTAACAGCTACCTGGTAGAGCAAAAAACCAGGGTGTCATGGAAGCCAAGGTAGCAACAAGGTAAACGACAAATAAATGTAGCCAAAAGTTGTAAAATTGTAACATTCTGGAATATGCACAATAAATATATCACATCAAATGTACACTATAACAAAAAGGTTTTAAAATCGGCTGCAAACCGACATTCGCTCTCAGTAAAGGAGTCGTATGTTTTTGAGGTGTACTTTAGCGATCAGTACGTTTTCTCCCTTAAGCCGCTACTCCACTGAACTTTGCGCATTCCTCTCTCTAAGAATTTGAAGCAATACAGTTAAGTAAGCGCAAAACTGGACTAATGCGCGCATGCCGTTTGATGGCTGGCCTAACTTGCAAAAGAGTAAGGTGCGGCTGACTCACCTGGTATAACAATTGAATATTGTGATAAGGAAAATAAGAGAGAATCAAAGCCCTTTGTGGTCTGCGACAAAACGGCAGGCTGCAATGTTAATTTAATGACTAATTTCCTAACTTTTTATATTAGACACACAGCTTCCCAGTGCTTTATTTTGTTTCGTCATTTACTGTACGTCAGATTACTAATATTTTGCTCTTATAGCAAACAAGATAACAAGCGAATTCAGCGCCATTCGACATGTTTATTGTGGTAAATTTTGTTTGGACAAAGTCACTTGTTATCAGTCAATTTGGGTATATCCACACAGAAATTTCCTTATGTTATTGTTTCCAAAAAGCCACGGTTTATATACAGAAACATTTAAACAAACTGGATATAAAGAAGGAAGACTTATAAATAGCCAACACTTATAATCAGAAAAAGTTAAGAGGACGTAAGGACTGTCATGGAGCGAACTCCAGTAGAATCACTGCCATGTATGGCAACGTGTTTTAATGACGGTGTAAATAATTGGTCTGCTCGCTCTAGATATAAACAGCTAAACATATGTGATTGCTATCTGCAGAGAATCATAATTAGGTTTGTAGCGCATCTCTTGGTGGAAGCGTGTCTTCTCACGTTCAACAGCTCCCAGGTTCCAATCTCGGTCAGGGTGAATTAACTGGATAAGGTTAACTCCGGAGTTTTCCCTTATCCTGAAAGATGAATGTCAGGCAGCTCTAAGCTCAATTGAAGGAGTTCTCTTCGAGTCTTCGTCGGCGTAACATCGCCTCAACACCATGGAACGAGCAAAGAAGACCTCGACAAAGACTTCCACCGCAGCTAAGCAGGCAACCAACAAAGAGCAGCCTCGCTTGTAACCATCTTCTCTGTCGGAACGTGCCTCTGCCTCCCAGCCGGGAGCAGGCCAGTCACCAACGGCCGCCAGCCAGCCGCCGCCACGCCGTTGCCATTCAAGCTCAGCAGGGAACTTAACTCACCCTGAACCTGGCACTGTCTCCCAGCCGGGAGCAGGACAGCTCACAGTGGCAGTCATCCAACAGCCGCCAGCACCTCCACAACGCACCAGCATCATAGTGAAGGGAGTACTCTGGGATCTGCAAGCATGCTTGCAACGCAGCGCAACAACAGTGACCCTCAGCAACGAGGACAAACGGCATTATGTCAGGCCGGGGCCCGACACCGCTGGTCAGAGTATTATTAAGCGCGAGGATATGTATCAGGGCAGTCCACACAGAGTGAAGACGTAGCCCCCTCTGACGACCAGGGAGTTACCGAGCTGTCCACGACGGGAGTCCGGCACCTCCGTGGGGCTTTCCATAGGGGAAGACCTAGAGGCTAACAAGCCCCCCTAACTGGTCCTATGGACACAAGACGGGATGGAAGTGGATACGCCACTTACGCGCGCCATCCCCGAAGGGGAAGGCTACCGATCAATCTCGGTAGGGCCGCCTGGTGTTCTAGCACACCTACTAGCTATGGAGGCTACGCGAGAATATATAGTTTCTCTCAAGTCCGTCCGAAGACCTACCCGATCTCCCACGGGTATCGGGAACCAGTAACCCCTCGAGTCCAACCCAATCCGAACAACTCCCCTATGGGTGGGGCTCGAATGTTCGGCCCGATATTCCTCTAGTAATGTCAGAAGTCGCTGGTCAGAGTGGAGCTAGCCAGCATCACCAACCAGAAAGCTGCCTTGGTTACTGGCCTGTCTTTATTAGGGTGGGTGCTGAGGACCGAGGCTGGCCGAAAGACCCGACTAGCTCCTAGCTACCGCTGCTGTGCCTACGGGCATACAGCAGATCCCTGTGCAGCCGAGCCGAGGTGCCACTGCTGTTGTGCCTCCTGCGTCACCTCGGTCTGCACAGAATACAATCTCCACCGCCGCTACTGTGCCTCTTTTGGAGGGCAAAACCATTACACAGGGCACGCGCTTCTCAGCAGCAGCTGAGTATACAGCAGCCACAAAATCAGCAACCTCATCAACAGCCAGCAGCACCAGTTCACATCATCAGCCAGGAGCAGCTCAGGGAAGAAGTCCGGGGCCTAGGGGAGGCTGTTCATGATCTCCATTCGGAGTTCGTGGTCATAGCGGCGAAACTGACCGCTCTGGAGAACCTCCTAAGAGAACTCCAGGCATCGTAAGTTCAAACAGCACACTATACAACGGAACAACACACCGTTCACGGGAAGCTGGACGAACGCGCTGAAAGCCTCTGGGGTCTCATCAGGAACGTCGTCTGTTTCTATGACGAACCACCAGCACTATCACCAGAGACCCTGCAACATCTCACAGCTGAACAGAAGAACAAGCTATACAGCCGTATATACGTGGAGGAACTCAAGTATCGCCGGGTGCAGTGGACTCAGCATCCTCCCATTAATCCCGTATCTGTAACACCTCTAACACCTAGGCTGCAGTCAAGTTTAATGGCTGTAGACTAGAATTACCCTCTCACACGCTCGTACGCAGTGGGTATCAGCTTAGCAACTTTCACGTACTAAGGCGGGTGCTGTGCGAGACCGCAAGAAGCCACGCTAATTATCCTGTCAATTTCCTTCTTGTATCTGGTGGAGGTGTTTTAGTGGGTACTGCCAAGGACAGGCGAGCCTCACAGTCCCCACTGTGCTTCCCAACACAGTGGGAATTCGTAAAAGGATTTTTCCTCCACTTGGAAACAAAAATCTAACCTCTATGGACCCTTAGTTCATTTGAGTATTATTTCACCCAATCCATTCATCGTCCGATATGACTTCACGTTGGAGGACGTAAGTTAAAAAACATAGAGAATTACAAGAAAGAATCCGGTGTTTGCTTTCTAATATTTGGATTCGATCGAATGTGTTCAGTAATATTTTAAACAGTTGTCAAGTTTCTAGATATGTAGAAAGGCAATATAGAACATCACATTGTTAACATCATTTGCATTGCCTAGGAGATATAGGTGGTTCGGCTACTCCTAAACATTTCGATATAGCAGTGCCTGCGAGCGACGGGCGGTCAGTGGCATCATTCAAGAGAAATCCGATATTATGACATATATGCGCATGGTTATGTCGCTCACTTACCACGCAATAAGGACTTGCATGACAGGTAAATAAACCTTATCTGAAAATCGTCCTTTAAATATGCCTTAGTTGATTTATTTATTTCATTAAATTTGATTCTCTTTACACGTGTATTATTTTATCTTAACAGGAATCCTGCGCGGTAGGGATGAGTAGCAACTGTGGTGGGGATAGTGCACCTATCGCCACAATGCGTCACACGCGTAAGATTACGAGAGGAGAGGGCGGTGCATAAGGTGTCTAAAAACAAATTTCATTCTCGAAGCCAGTTTTGCAGCTGTTATAAACTAAGTTGTAATTCATACTATGGCAGTAATCTCCACGCTTTTGTTGGATCTTAAATAGTACATAGGCATTTGGAACAAAACAATGTTCTCCTCCAGCAGGCATAATAAACAACTGTCGGCCTTTCAATATCGCTGCAGAGTCTCTGTAACCTGTTTCACTCCAGGCATATGGTCCAGTATGTGCTGTATTTATATAAGTTTGATCCATATAAACTATATAAACCTCACTTCGATATCTCCGAATATGTCATAAGCTTAAGCTTTTTTGCACGTCTGGTGCGATGTTCGATTAAAATTTGTCTGTCACGCTTAGTGTTTTTTTTTTTTTTTTTTTTTTTTCAAATAATCCTAGCTTCAAAAGAACTCTTCTTAATGTTCAGACACTGCCTTGGAAGTCAGTAGAATTTTTAGCTTCATAATCACTTTCTTCAAAGTTGGTCTTTGTTTTTCTGCGTTTTAAAAATTATTCATAGTTCGCCTAAATACTTCTGAATTAAAACATCCAAATTAGATTTTGTGCATGTTCTTAATCTTTGTTTACTGGGCATAGAGAAGGACGTTGTTGCACTAGCACCAATGGCTTTACTTTTCTTAATAACTCTCCTAAACTGCTTTCAGACACAACTGTTGCCTCATATACCCTTCCCCAGATTTTTATAGCTGACCCAGACCATTGTTCCTCTTTTATAAATCTATGGATATTACTTCTCGTGTTTTTAAACATAGCACTTTTGTTTTCTAATGTGCTGCTAGGAGGCGTCATTTATAAATGCTCTCTTGGAACCAGGAGACAAGCACATTTTGAAGCAAGCTGTAGTGTTACCGAGTAGCTCTGCACGTGTTTCATTGCTCGCAACTGGTACGCAACTGACCTGCCCTCCCCTCCAGTTGCAACCGTTCTGAGGTGGACTCGTCCAGATACCACTGAACATCGCTCTGCACTTTTCAAGATAAAAAAATACATCTGTAATTTTGGACAGAAAGACTTGTACATCTCGTTCCACAATAATTATGATCTAGTTGCATGAATTCATCTTAGACTGGATATGATATAGAACAGTCTGTAGCAACTTAACTGAGAATTTATAATGGGGTTAGTTGACAGCTGGATTTATCACTTAGATAAGTATTTAAAATGTTTTATTACCAAAAATTCCATTCGTTAATTGTCTGAATATTGCATGCATTATTATACAACATTAAACTAGAACAAAATTAAATGAAGTTACTTTTATTACCCAAATTTGATCTTCCACTGATCAGTTCATAACATAAGTATACAGGGTGTTTCAAAACGACACAGAACGAACATAGACAAGTAGTTACTCAGCTTCTGTGTGACACATATGGTCTTTACCGTCAATAGAGCCGCATAAAAGTGCTCTAATATAGGCGTGGATTAGGTAGTGACAGGAACAACGACACGTGCCTCACACTGTCGGAGTTCGCAGGTATAGGTCACACACCGTGCCACGTGCTGTAACTGTTTTTAAACATACCGGCATACTCCGCAGTAGTTTGCTACTATTAACAATTTCTTTGGCTTAGGAAACAGCAATAAAGAAGCTATTGCTTAGTTATTGCTTACGATGATTAAACGTGTTACAAAATTTCATTATAACAGTTCATGATGGCAAATAAGGTAGTGCACATATGCAACTTACATCTTTTAGAGGGAAGTTAATGTTAGTGAAATTGAGGATCGAAGCATTTAATGGTAAAAAGATCAGAGAAAACTATCAAAGAATTGTAGATAAAATTGACCAACACTAAATGCCTTATGCAATGAGACCAACATTTTATTTCACTGTATTTAATAACACTAAATAAAGCATCTGTAACTGAAAAGGTAGTTGTTGATTTTACAGTAACTGGTTGATCACACTGTAAAATTAAGGTCATAACAAAATGAACAACCTTGGAACTGTCCCAGTCGTTATTCGACTTTTTCACAAGTAAATGTCCTTTGTCCCATTACCTGAAAGGAAGGCTAGGGTCATTGATAAAGAGCAATGCTTTTGTTTTCTTGGCTGATGTGTCCCAATAACAACTTTTGATGTTCGCATACCAGTGGTTTTCTGCACTGCCTAGTCATAAAATAATGTAATATTTAATTCTGCATAAAATTATACCTAAGAGAATTTCGAAGCTTCGACACCGAAATTCAGACTATTTAAGCTATAAAATACGAAACGGCTATAATCGTTCCATATCGTTTTGAAACAACCTGTATATGAATCAAAAAGTTTTCACAACTATAATTTGTAAACCTCTAAGAAAAATTTACGTTAAAGCTAATGAAAATTAAATTGTGTGTAAGGGTTAACGTATTAATTCATAACCAGCTTATCTGATTTCTCTTTTAATTAAGGTTAAAACATGCAGAAGGCACTTCAATTTTGCCCGCCTCAGTAGCGTGGTGGTAGCGTGTCTGCCATACTTTCAAGAGGTCCCAAGTTCGTATCTCGGTCAGGGTGAGTTACCTGGATAATGTTTTTTCCACGGTTTTCCCTTATCCTGAAACACGAATGTCGGGTAACTCTAAGCTCTATGGACCCTGGACTCATTTCAGCATCATTTCACCCATTCCATGCAACGTCCGATATGACTTATTGTTGGAGGACGTAAATTATCCAAAAAAAACCTTCAATGTTTCAGTATAGGCCTGATATAGTGTGATCCATATAAACCTGAACCATTTCAATAGGTCATAATTTTTTAACCAATAATAGAACACACGTGTAACGTTGTGAAAATATAATACATAATTGGGAGATTACATTACACTATTTACATCTCAGGGAAAATGTTGAAAGTGTCCTACACCAGCATCTGTACATGTTTGCACTCGTCTCACCATATTCTCTGGAGTTTTACTGAGATTATCCTCGCCAATGTTACTTATTTCGGTTCCAATGGCAGGCGACCTTGACTTCAATTGGCTGCGGTAGGCTGCGGCTAAGCGGTGGTTTCCAAAGCGGTCTTCCAGAGCTTCCCAGATGTCCTTGGGCGCCGCCGCTGCCTGCACCACGTTCAGAAATTCTGCGGCTCGTTTCTGGAGGCTGGCTATTAGCTGTGCGACTTCTTCCTCCGGAGACCAATTATTGTGCTTGATCACTGTGTCGAAGTGGCGGCGGAAGACTTAGAACGTTGACGTGCCGTTGTACTTCGGCGGTTTGACGCGCGCAGATGTTGTATCGCGTCCCGCCGCGTCGATCTTTAAATCCTTCAACCTCCACCATTGCGTACAGGGACTTGCTGTTGCTGTCGGCCTTTCCCTCCAGCTTGTTAACGCGGGTCGCCAGGTTTTCGACGCGCTCGCCCATCTCCGTGACGTCCTCCTTTACGCCAGCCAACTGCGCCTTCATTCGTAGCCTTCATTTCTTTTTTTTTTTTTTTTTTTTTTACTTTTGGTAATTTACGTTCTCCAACGTCAAGTCATATCGGACCATGAATGGAATGGGTGAAATGATGCTCAAATGGGCCCAGGGTCCGTAGAGCTCAGAGTTACCCGACATTCGTCTTTCAGGATAAGGGAAAACTCCGGAACAACCTTATCCAGGTAACTCATCCTGACCGAGATTCGAACTCGGGACCTCTTGAACGTGAGACAGACACGCTACCATCTATACTACCGAGGCGGGCGTTCATTTTGGTTGCCAGGCTATCGTTCGCCGCTTTCATTTCGGTGGTTAATTCGGCCATCTTCGCGGACGTCGTCGCGGCCAAGTTGCTATTTGCAGCTTCCGTCCTTGCAGCGAGGGTGTCATTCGCCGTCTTCATTTCTGTTAGTTCCGCGGCCAGGCTATTATTTGCTGCTTTCACTTACGTGGTCAGTTCGGCCTTCATTTCCATCAACTTCTTTAAAATCGTTTCCAATGCCGCGTCCACTGTCGAATATCTCACTTCTGACACCAGTTGTGACTTTGTGGGTTCGTAGAATTAAAAGTCCAATTTGCAGAAATACAAAATTTTCTTCATTTCCTTAGAAATACATTCTATTTAATCCTTATAGTAGCAGGATTACGTCACATACACAATTACAATCTTTCAAGGTCGCCGTCCACAAACAAAAGCGTCCACACCGTTCATTTCTGATTACACTCTCTCATTACGACTCTGTTTACTACTGTCCGATAAACTAGCCATGGCTTCTTTTTATACCATGATTCTAGATTGTTCTATAACAAGGAATCTGTCATTAGAAGAAACACGAAAGTTCCAGACATCTAAGGTTGACTGTTTTGGTATGCCTTTAATCTCCGCGATATGTTTATCTGCTTAGGCAAGCTCTGTACCTCCACGCCCCGCGCCGCGCTATCGTAAATAATGGGTTCGCGACACAATCATCTCCGTAAAACTTCAGAGAATATGGTGAGACGAGTACAAACATGTATAGATGCTGGTGGAGGACACTTCCAACATTTTGTCTGAGATGTAAATAGTGTAATATAATCTCCCAATTGTGTATTATATTCTACCAAAGTTGCACGTGTGTCCTATTATTGATTCAAAAGTTATAGCCTATTGTAGTGGTTCAGGTTCATATGGATCGCAGTGTACAATAATTAGATATATTTCGAAAAATAAAATAGGAACAACTAAGAACATAAATTTGAAACACAATGCTGAGAACGGAAGGAAATGGGTAACTGAAATCTGCTTACACTTAGTGTACAAAAAGAAGAGACAGAGGAGGGTCGAATTGATGTGAACCCGCCTTAGGTAGTAGTATGCCTGCCTCACGTTCGAATCTCGGTCAGGGTGAGTTATCTAGAAAAGGCCCTTCTTCCGGATTTTCCCTTATCCTGGAAAATGAATGTCGGGTAGCTCCAAAACGTATGGATCGTGGGCTCATTTGAGCATCATTTCATCCATTTCATTCATCGTCTGGAATGACAATATTGGAGGACGTATCAGCTCTGGAAAAAAAAAAACATGTGTGAGGTCTTTTTGACCCCAAAGTGATTCTAACAACTATGTGGCGATAAAGCGTAAAATATTTCCACAAAAATAATGACTTTATTTTGAAACCAAAGCACATATTTTAAATCAAAACTCCATTGTTGTAAGCTATATAAGTTATGTACTAGCCATCTCTGATATATGAAAACATATAGTATTTGAACACAAAATGTTCATTTGCTTAACATTATATAACAATACCGTAATTTTTATCTACTTATTTTCCACTTTAAATGATGAACACTCACTGCAGAACACTTTTGCTCTTGCAGGTTCTTTGCAGATAAATTTGTGACACTCGTCACATTGCTTCTTCGCTTTCTTGCCCTTTTACCATCTTTTTCACATCTTTTTCGTTTCAGATTTGAAACATCTGCATCTTGGTCTTGTTAGTTGACATTTGAAAGATCCTTGAAACCAGCTTGAGTTATTGCTGAACGAATGCGTTGTGTTCTGCACTGGCGGGGAAAGAATGCGTCTCTCAATTGGAGATCTGACTAGCTCTTTTCCCAGCTCTAAGAGGAATTCTCTTCAGGTACTTTTACCTCTCCTATGATGTAAACATTTACAGGACGTAAGCATTGAATGAATGAATTAGTAGTGTTTAGCGCCCGCTTTTACCACATACGACACCGCAGGCGGTGACACTGATGATACATGAGATGAAGATGGAGCACCGGTAGAATGAGATGGCGGGGGAAACCGGAGGTCCCGGAGTAAACCCGCCCCAGCGCCGTGTTGTCCACCACCAATCTCACTTTGCGGTCGCCTGGGATCGAACCCAGGCCGCCTTGGTGAGAGACGTAAGCATTGAGGCATGCTGAGTCAAATATATCAAGAAATAGAGCAAGTGGCCACCTTCTTGTTCCACGTTTCACTGAATAGTGCCTAGCCATCTCATCAACAGTATCAACACCTGACTTTGTTCAGTTGTAGAACATTATCACTTCAGTTTCTTTTCCACATCTTTTTTCACGTATAACTTCCACCTGTAACTGTGTACTTTACAATAATTTGTTACTACAGTTCATGTGTATGTATTTACTAAGAACTTTTTAACAACAATAGACATAAAAATGAAGGTTCGGAAGCTGCACTGTTGCCAATTTTTAATTATTGTAGCAAATTTGTAATATAACATGGAAAGTCACATATTATATACCTGGAATATTTTCTGAACCTGTTACAAAAAATTCAAAATTCTATGCTTCTGACCGTCATATTACTATAAATATATTTTACATTTACGAGGGCTGTTTAATAAACAACGATCACAAGCTTTTTTGATAACGTACCTTTACTCATCCTCATAATTTTTATTGTACTTCTCAAAATAGTCTCCGCTGAATGCGATGCACTTCTCCCAGCGTTTCTGCCAGTCTTCAAAGACATGCTGGAATCAATTTTTTTAGAGATCGTTCAAAATCGCCTCCGTAGCCTTCACCACTGCTTCTGAAGATGGATAATGCCTCCCACGAAGGCGTTTCTTCAAGTTAGGGAATAGAAAAAAATCACATGGGGCTAAATCCGGACTATAGGGAGATTGAGGAATGCAGTTTACGTTGATTTTTTCAAGATATTCAGCAATAATATTGGCAATATGCGGCCGCGCATTATCGTAGTACAGCATCCAGCCTGCTTCACGGCAATATGGTCTTTTGCGCCTGATATGGACTTGCAATGTTTTCAGGACATCCCTGTGGTAATGTCCAGGTACTGATGTGTGTGCAGGTACAACATGCTGATAAACCATTCCATGAATATCAAAGAATGAGATGACCATAACTTTCCCAGCAGAAGCAACCACTTTTGCTTTTTGGGGGGTTGGTGAGGAAGGAGATTTCCACACTGAGTTTTGCTTTTTGCTCTCAGGATCCGAATGATATAGCCAAGTTTCATCAGCAATTTGTGTGTGTGTGTGTTTGTGTGTGTGTGTGTGTGTGTGTGTGTGTGTGTGGTGTTTAACGCCCGCTTTTACTACATACGTCACCGCAGGCGTTGACACTGATGATACATGAAATGAAGATGGAGCACCGGTGGAACGAGATGGCTGGGGAAACTGGAGGCCCCGGAGAAAATCCGCCCCGGCACCGTGTTGTCCACTACAAATCTCACTTTGCGGTTGCCTGAACGAACTGGGGCTGCCTTGGTGAGAGCCAAGCGGTGTAACCACTGAGCCACGGTTCGGCCGCTTCATCAGCTGTGATTAACTGAAAGAAAGTCCAGTGATGGATGAATGAAACTGTGGATCTTCCTCTAACATCAACTTTAATTGCATGCAGACCTGCATGCGAATTTCCTTTTGTGCGGGAATCAACAGTCTTGGAACCCATCGCGCACAAACACGTCTCATGTGTAATGTTTCTGTCACCAACGTGTGGGTGGTACACAATGAAATTTCAGAATTTGAGAAAGTGATCTTGATGTAATTCGTTGATCCTCTCTCGCAATGGCAGCAGTAGTGTCGATGTTTCTTTTTTTTTTTTTGTCTTGTTTTCCTTCCGTAACAGCAGTAACTGGAGCACCGGGTCCACCTTCCTTTGAAATTGATTGTCTCCCCTCTTTAAACATTTTAAGCCACCTTCGATCTGTGCTGTAGAGAAGAACAGACTCTCCATAAGCCTCCTGTAACATTGTATAGGCCTCAAATGAAGATTTGTTTAGAATTTCGAAGCCGCACATGTTCCTTGCGTGTTACCTCCATTGCAGCTGTAGGCGATACTGAACATGTCTGAACTTGCCTGGTTCTCACAGGCGGGAACCAGGAGTAACAACAATGAAACTACTGCGGCGTGTTTGTTTCACATTAAGCTAACAGAATATAATATGATTGAATATAAGTGCGAAAAATTATTACGTAAAAAATATATGATCATTCTTTATTGAACAGCCGACGTATAATAAAAAGCTCACAAAAAGCATATTTGGGGTTGAAAAGCCTAGGTTCGCATTAAAACAGTTTCTACGTACTTAAAGCAGCTCTATAAAGACACCAGACACCAAGCGAGGTTAAACAAAATGAAGTGAGCGACTGAGTGACTGAGTGTCATAAATTGTTGTAAATTAACAATGCTTCGACTACAGAACAAATGACATTGGTCTGCAACAGTATCTGAGATACAAGAAACGATTATTCGATGCGTTGATGTCAATCCACATTGAAGCTATATGCACAGTCGGTTCCCCAGGCTTAAGGTGTGCAATCAAACCACATGCCCCTATGGCATTTAATGCTGCATCCCGCAGACAATGGACGCTTGTGTACACCTAATTAACGTTATGTTTGGCTGTTGTGTGTGACAACGCTCGCTTAGGGTAAGAAGAGGCCTACGGACATGGGGCAAACTTACTATTATATGTCACCTTCATTTTAAATACTCTTTGATATAGACGAAACATAACCAATAAATGTAGCCACTTTATGTTTTTACTTTCTACACCGTATACCTGCAAAAATACTATATCACAATTCACGAAGGTACATATTTTGATTGTCTTTTGACATCTAAGAATCAGTTTTGGAGATGTGTGACTGTGCGCGCAAATGTCCTCCATGCCAAATTATTCTTTATATCAGGAACATTTAAGTGGTTTTCATTTTCGCAAAAATGTAGTTAATGAACCTGATTTAAATACCGTATAAGTATAAAATAAGACCAGGAGCTTTCCTGGCGACGAATATGTTCAATTTCTTCTGGAGAAGCAAGCCAGGTGAAAAGACGATTAGAAATCGACGTTTCCGGAACGTGCATCTCTCCCATTATCACGATATTTATTAAATTTTATAAACACAAATGAAACACTGCACACAACACAAATATAAACAATTCAAAACAATATCAAAATTAGCATTACTGAACAAAAGACTGTTTTCAGTAAATTAAATGCCAGGTCAGGAGATGGCGTGAGTATAGAAAATTAATTGGGTCAAAGAAACGTAACTACTTAACTTGATTATCAAGCTGGGCTTCTTAAGTCAACGAATTTACATTTTTAAAACAAGTTTCTAAGAGGAGATGAACTGAAATCCAGCATCACGATTAAGCGTGCTCCTTTAGGAGGAAATGGCCAAAGTATCCTTAACTCTCCGCTCCCAATAACTGTTACATATTGCGCAGATGATCGTCTCCCGAAAATTGGTTCTATGGTCGTTATCAAAACAATGCTCTGCCAGTCCATACTTCTCATGTTGCATTAAACGAATTGCCCGTTCATGTTCGTTTAATCTGGTAGCGATGTTCCGTCCAGTTTGTCCTATATACGCTGTCCGACATTCACAGGGACTGCGTCTCTTCCGAGCGCTGGTAATCCCGGTGATACTATATGCCTGCGAGATTTGGGGCATGGCAGCAGACAGCTGGATAGCATGGCTTCAACGTGCACAGAATAGAGGACTACGGTCTATCTAATCTGTGGGACGTTATTTCCCTACCAGGTTGCTCCACGAAGCATCGGGTCTTCCATACGTGGAGGACGAAATTAGGCGCCGGGCTTCAGAATTATACACAAATTTACCATCACACAGAAGCGCCCTTATTAGATCATTGGGAGATTATGACCCCACTAGACGTCGATCTAGACTGCACCGGGTGCCCCGTATGGCATGCAGGCACCCTAGATAACCCAGAAGCTAATCCGATCAGCAGCTAAAGCTGAGCTCCTCATAATTCTTCTAAGCTGTTTGGCATCTAAATCTTTCCCCAAATAAAAATTAAACAAACATAAAGATTGGGTGCAAAGTACTGCATCCTCCCCTTTAACCCGAAGGTACTTCGGTAACCTCTAAATTAACTCCCAACCAAAAGACCTACACCACCTTCATCCTACAAATTTCAATCAAAAATCATACCTGCGGTAAAACCCTTAACGGGTGGGCACGCAGCAGAAACCTTCTGGCTGTATACAGCCAACCAGCACGAGCGAGCGAGGGAATGCGGTACACTTCCGGAACTTGGAAGTCCAGTTTGCATTTCACTGGTCTCAACCGATGTTTAATCTTCGGAGGTGGCTTCTGAATGGTCCTGATGTATCTGGCGAGAATTCTGCTGATTCTGCCGGATAGATTGCCAGTAAACGGGATGCAGGCTGTAGCAGTAGGCTTATCTGACGCTTGCTGTATTACAGGTTTCCCTTTCCTAGTTTTGGTGATGGAGGCTTCAACGTCATATTCGGAGTAGCCGTTTTGAAGGAAAGTGAGTCTCAGGTGCTGTAATTCCTGTTTCAAGTGGCTGGGATCAGAGATAGACAAAGCTCTGGGGGCTGATTTATTGAGAACTCCCAGTCGTTGAGATTTATAATGGAAACTATGAGCGTTCAGATAGAGATGGGTGTGTGTAGGCTTGGTAAACTGTATTTGAGGTCGAAGGCTGTTGAGATGCACAAGAAAGCTAGGTGAAGTGTCTGATCCATGTGGCTAAATTACAAAATTGTCCTCCACGTATCTATAGAAATGAGATGGTTGAAGTGGAGCTGTGGGAAGTATTTCATGTTCTAGGTGTTCCATATAGAAACTAGCTATAGCTGGTGACAAAGGGTAGCCCATTGTTACTCCGTCCACCTGTTCATACCGTATAGGTAGTTACGTATATAGGCAGTGCGATATTTAAGAATTATTTTGAATTATTGGGATTTACCGTTTCATTTCTTACACGTGTTGAATAACTGGTATATTTCGGACAGGATACGTACTTTGGACTGCCAAATCAGCCTTTCCGGCTATACAAAAGTCGGATGATCACGGGTGGCGTGATTCAGGAATGCGCCAGTTAAGACAATTTCGTAAGACAGAGAGCTGAATCGGTATGAGTAAGGTGGTGTGGACCAGCTGACGTGAGGACTGCTGAATAAACAGGTAGTCGCCACTTTTGGCAGGCCAGTTATTTAAGTTATTAAAGGCAGCGTGTGTGGGGGCTTAGTGTGAGTGGGCCGTTGGGGCTTTGCTGGAGGACACCACGCCGGACCTCACCATTTGCTGAGCTGCCCTCCGTAACTGTGGCATATTCTGTGGCAATGAAAGAAACTTAGGGTACTATGTGTCACATTCTTCAAGCCATAAAATACGAAAATCACTGGTGGTGTATTGCGGAGACCTTAACGTGATTGGTCTTTTAATGGCATTGCAAAGAAAATTTACCAAATTTCCGTGTTTCCTCTGCCTATGGGACAGTTGTGGTAGGATAAAGCAGTATAAAGCTAAGGAGTGGTTAGGAAGAGACAAATTCATTCTGGGGCAGAAAAATGTAAACTTTAAACCATTGGGTGATGCAAAGAAGGTGTTTCTTCCACCTTTACATATTAAGTTGTGCTGATGGAGATCTTTGTTAAGGCCATGGACAACAAAGGTAAGAGTTTCAAACATCTGAGAACTGTTTTCCCTGTTCTGAGTGACACCAAATTAAAAGAAGGAATATTCGTTGTACCTAAATCAGAAAAGTGATTAGTGAAAAAAATGTTGATACAAAATTAAATGCAAAGGAACTTACAGCATGGAGGTCATTTAAAGGTGTTGTTCACGGCTTCCATGGTAACCAAAAAGATGCAATCTATAAACAGCTGGTACAGAATCTTCTTCAAACATATCAGAATTTGGAATGTAGGATGTCTCTCAAAATTCACTTCCTACATTCCCATTTGGATTTTTTCTGGTAAATTTAGGTGCAATAAATGATTAACAAGGTGAACTTTTCCACCAAGACATCTTGCAAATTCAACAACGTTATAAAGGCAGATGGGATACATCAATGATAAATGACGACTGCTCTCTAATAAGAGAGGATATGACAACACATAAAAGGACAAGTGTGAAAAGGTCATTCTCTTCAACCATATATATGTGAATAGCCATTTTATTTTAATTAACATGTTTTCCACTAAAATAAATAACCATATTAACATAATCTGAGACCTATTCACGAATTTTTGTATTAGGTTACACATTCTTGGAACTGACGAGTTAATTTTGATTTACCATTTATTATAATAGGAATTGCAAACGATCTGAGGGTGACACAGAAAAACTGATTGCAGGTAGTTTCAAATTCAGCGCATCGAATTCATTAAGATTCAGCTTTTTTCATTTCTGCACGTTTTTTAAAGTTCAAATTTGTAGACTAGTGTAATTTGTAAAAGAATTTTGAGAACACACTCCAGACCTAAGTTTAATGTACATCAAGACATTTGTCGGTGGCCGGACTGAGTAAACCTGAACAAATCCTTAGAGCCGATGGTCGTGATGGTCTTTGAACCACAGAAATCGTTTTAGTTAAATGGTGGAAATTAATCATTTCTCCACACTAGCCCCTAGTGGTCTACCGGGAAAATATACGAGTCAACTGCACGTTAGCCATGGTAGCTCAAAGATTAAGAGCGACTGGACGGAAACCAGGAGATCCGTGGTTTAAATCCCGGCCATGGCATTGAACTTTTCATGTTGACTCTATCTATCACAGAAATCGTGTTTACTTATTCATTCCTTAACCATCTTGGCAGCCCTACAGATATAGAAATTGTGACTTAAGCAAACCCCAAAATACACTTTGTGCTAAATCGCTTTTAGAACACCACCAAATCCAGTTTTACTGAACTGGACAAGCTTCAGAACTTCCGGAGGTGGCTGTTTTTTACTAAGGAGACTTTAATGTGATACACTCTTGTTTGTGCGGCTGAGAATCGAATTAATTAGATCTTCTTCCATTTACCCTTTTATCCTGCTGGAAAACATCTCAGGAAGGGAGGGGCACAGACAGCTAGAAAGAAGACGAAGAGAGAAACAGAAATCCTTACCACTCTCGATTTACGTACAGCAGGGGAACACAGGTAGTGGCGGTGTGACGTCAGCTGCGTCAGCTATAACTGCCAAATGTGCCCCCGAATGAAGGACAGGTTAGCGTGTGACGTCACCGTGCTGATTATCGCTGCTCTAGTGGAAGGAAATAGTTTTGTGTGCTAAGGGTTCCGACAGCGTAGGAAAGACAGGAAACGTATCGGGTATTAATAATATGTACATCTTACATCTTGGGTGTTGTAATATTAATGCTGACTGCTTTAATTGCACAATTGGTCACAGTTTATAGACAATTATAAGCTCTGTGCTATGAGAAAATATACAAAACTTCAACTCGTAGTTTATCTGAAGAACAGGCACGTTATAAAGTAAATAAATAAAATAAAACAAAGTGGCTGGCCCCGTATCTCAGTCGGTAGAGCACCTGCCTGCCGTGCTAGGGGTCCCAGGTTCGATTTCCGGCGGTGGGGGTGGGGATTTTTCTCCGACCAAGATAATTCCCCATCTTCCCCAGAGTCTGGAAGTATGAATTAGAGTATGAATCAGTGCGTGATCTAATGATTAAAAACCAAAGATAACGTGTTAACACCTTCAGTATGTTCCAAAGGAGAACGGCCGCCGATATGACCATAGTAGTTAAAGGCGGGGTATAAATGGAACAAGGAAAAAAAACATAAAGTAATTTTCTCTGCAAAATAGAGGAAACTCATTCAGAACAAAGATATATGGACATTTTCCGACACTTTCTGTTTCGTTTTTCTTTAACTAGTTTATCAATGTCAGGACGTAATGTCTGGGAAATTTGTAATTGAAGGTTGAATGTTACATTGTGATCCGACAAGGTACGTCGTGGTTTGGACTTACGTAATTTCATAACAAACAAAAATTGTTCGCACTCATATGTCGAGCCAAAGATACACACGCCCGCCTCGGTAGCGTGGTGGTAGCGAGTCTGCCTCACGTTCAAGAGGTCCCAAGTTCAAATCTCGGTCAGGGTGAGTTACCTGGGTAAGGTTTTTTCCAGAGTTTTCCCTTATACTGAAATATGCATATCGGGTAACTTTAAGCTCTATGAACCCTGGGCTCATTTGAGCGTCATTTCACCCATTCCATTCATCGTCCGATATGACTTAACGTTGGAGGACGCAAAATTACAAAAAACATACCTACACAATGTCCATGCGGCAAGTGAATACGACCTCGTAAATCTGGTTTGGGGGACATTCTTGTAAAAATAAGCCAACCCTTTCTTGTGTGTATATTTGTCCTTCAATAAACCGTCACATTGTAAATTTAACACTTCCATTTGTTACGTGGCAGCTGTTGTCATAGAATACACTACACCTGACTGCAACCTCAGATTCTGTACCCACAACTGGGTACTACACAGCTCTTGCCTGACGACACACGGATTTCAAGCCTCGCTCCCGGATGAAATACGTCACAACTGTCGAAGCTGTCTTCCTCTGACGTACAATAAGTACGAAATAATTGCATTCAACAAAAAATGTTAGTTCTTTAGTTCACTATTGATTCTGATTTTAGATACGTTGGTCACAGTCAATATAGTAGTGTCTGACCGGAAGCTGAGCTATGAGACGGGAATTGAACTGATTATCTGCTCAGGTAGTCTACGTGTTTACCCTGGCATTTGAATCAACCATGCTGCCAGATCAAATACTTCTCTACAACTACCGTGGTAACGTGCATATATCTGACAACAATAGGTATTATATATGATAATAGCATGTCATAAACGTGAACACGATGAGGACGGCAGAAATGCTCCATCCCTTCTTGTGCTGGTTAGACCATGAACTATTCTGGATCCAATTATGTTTATTATTTATCTAAACGAGGGAAGCTCCAAATAATAATTTTCATTAAAATAATACAGAAAAAGGACTCAAAGAATAAGGCTACTCTGCATTACTCTTTCTATTGTATAGTCACACGTACGCCATTCTTGCATTACAAGACTGCTCACACTACAAGTAGACACCTTCCTGCTTCCCCTTTCCCCTCAGACGTTCTAAGTTTTTCTAGAGCTGTCCCTCACAACATGAAGTGTTAGTTTAAAATGAAGAAAGTATGCAATTCACTCACTTTTAATAATGTCATAGAAACTCCTCGCAGTGCGATCCATATAGACTTGAACCAATACAATAGGCCACACCTTTTGATTTAAAAGTGCAACTTTGGGAGAGTATAGTACACAATTGGGAGTTTACATTACACTAATTACATCTCAGAGAAAATGTTGGAAGTGTCATTTACCAGCATCTATACATGTTTGTACTCGTCTCACCATATTCTCTCAAGTTTTACCTAGCTGTCATCGCCAATGTTACTTATTTCGTTTCGAATGAATTCCTTGAGAACATCAATTGTCCGTGGCCTATTCTTGTACACTCTAATTTTAGATACCTTTTAGGTTAGGGGATCTGGGAGGCCTTAGACCCTTTGAGATTATTCGATTATCAAAGAAACTGGTTAAAACTTCCATGGTGTCATTAGATGTATGGCACGTTGTTCCACCTTGCTGCAAATAACCTTCACTCAATTCTATATCATCTCCGTAAAACTAGAGAGAATATGGTGAGAGGAGTACAAACATGTATAGATGCCAGTGAGGACACTTTCAACATTTTCTCAGAGGTGGTATTACGGAGAGTATCCTCGCTAATGTTACTTATTTCGGTTCGAATGGATTCCTTGAGAACAGCAATTGTCCGTGGCCTATTTATGTACACTCTATTTTTAGATACCTTACAAGAAAACATCCGGTGAGGTTAGATTAGAGGATCTGGGGGGCCACAGACCTTTTGAGGTCATTCGATTATCAAAGAAGATGATTACAAGTTCCATGGTGTCATTAGAGGTAGGCACGATGCACCACCTTGCTGGAAATAACCGTCTCTCAATTCGATATCATCTCCGTAAAACTTCAGAGAATATGGTGAGACGAGTGTAAACATGTATAGATGCTGGTGGAGGACTCTTACAACATTTTCTCTGAGATGTAAATAGTGCAATTTAATCTCCCAATTGTATATTATATTCTCCCAAAGATAAATGTATGTCCTATTATTGGTTCAAAAGTTATGGCGTAATGAAACGGTCCAGGTTTATATGGATCGCACTGTATTTAAAAGCGCCACATGAAACAAACCACAAACTTTCCTTCACACTCTACAGAGATTTCGCGTAACAAAATCTGTCACTGCTTCCTATCGGAGAGTCGCGATAGCTTCCGCAAACCTATGAAACATGGTCACCAAAGCGTGAAGATAAATATTCTGTATTACATGAGCTCGCGGAATGGTCACTAGAATCTATACTGCTTACAGCGGGAGAATAAAGAAGATGTAAACAAAACGATTTGACCCCTTGCCGTAGTGCGCCTTCTTCACAATTTCCGCAACGCCTCCGCCGTGTAAATAGTCCCTTGAAAAAATACTGCTGCTGAGGTGTGGGGTCTTGAGTTCGTTTTGTTAAAGCACACATAATGGCATCGATAATTCTAGATTGTTCTAAAATAAACCAGCAACCGAATAACCTTTATCAGTATAGAAATAACTAGAAATTTCCATTTTACTCAGTTTGTTTGTTTCGGCAGACCTCGATCTGCATGTTATCTTCGTCTGCCGGCGCTTGGTTTTCACATTGACGGCCTATCGGTTCCTTTTGTGTAACTAAACCGCGCGATCGTAGATACGGGTTCGGGACTCTGCTCTCTCCTCAAGGCTGGTCGTCCCGAACAGCACCATCGTATCGGGCCAAACGATCCACGTGTACCACCAACATCTTCCCCTTGGGCACCTTCTGGATGTGGTAGACCATGTCGTAGACCCGCTTCAACACCCGGTACGGTCCTTGCCACGGCTGCTAAAGTATGTCGATTGTTCGGTTTGCTCCCAGTTGTCCTTCTGAACAACCAGCGTGCACCTCCTTCAAGACTTCCAAGACCTTACTTCGGCGAAGTACCAACTGTTGTCTCTGCGCCTTCCCATCGGGCGATTCTCATACCCGGAACAGCACGCCCTCTCTGATCTTCAGCGAGTCCCAGTACGACTTATAGGTGGCGCTCCTCGGTGCGATATACTCCCAGGTTGGTCTTGTCCCTGCCTCCGCTTTCCTCAAGAGTGGTCCCAAGTCTGCGTCCGCCAGCTGCCCAATCCTCAGGCCTGCGCTATCCCAGCCATCCGCAGGCACTGCAGTGGATACTTGGACTACTGCGGCAAGCTCCTTCTCTTCCACTCTTGTGCAATGGCAGCACTCTTCTGGGCAGGGTCTTCGGGAAATGGCGTCTGTGCTACCGTGGTTCTTCCCTCTATTATGTTCAGAGGTGAAGTCGTACTCCTGCAGCATCTAAACCCAACGTGCTGTCTGGCCTTCCAGGTTTCTAAAACTCTGTAGCCAGGTTAGGGCAGAGTGGTCTTTTCTCAGATGGAATGGCTGACCGTACAGGTACTTGTGGAAGTGTTCCAAGGCCTTTACTACCTCCAATAACTCTCGCCGGGTGACACAGTAGTTCTTCTCTGCCTCGGCTGAAGACGCGCCGGTATCGTCTCAGCAGTAATCGAGCCTTCTTGTGCTGTTCTGACATCTGGTGATCGGCCCCCTTCTCCAGTAAGCCTTCCAGCTGGGGCCCCAGGTGTTGCGTTGGCACCGGTTCCTGTGTCTTGCCGATTGCTGTCACGATGACCACGGGCTCGCACGTCCCCATTTCCGTTCTGGCCTGGACTTCGTGAAGGATGTCCGCTA
Organism: Mantis religiosa; assembly: GCA_030765055.1. NCBI lineage: Eukaryota > Metazoa > Arthropoda > Insecta > Mantodea > Mantidae > Mantis > Mantis religiosa. The sequence continues at coordinate 203,011,381 of CM060951.1, read as the reverse complement.
GGTTAAGCAGCCTGACTAGTACCTCTCGCACGGCAACAATGTTCTTCATTCGCTGTCCTTCCAGTCTCGCCGTCACCACCACCTCCTTTCTCGCGGGGACCCACGTCTTCCTTCAAGATGACCCTACAGATTCCAAGGCGTTCTTCGGGTTTCCGGAGCATGACCTCTTCTCCATTGAGCCGCAGCTCCTTCCTGCCGTCGTCGACCGTCGCCTCGGGCCTCGCCGAAAAGTTCATCAATTCCCCAATTTACAACCGAATAACGATATTGTGATGGACAGTGCTCCCTACCACAGTGTGAGGTTAGAATGCATACCAAACAAGTGACATCATAACATGACTACGGAGTAAAAATATAATTTTCCCCGAGGGTCATGTTAAGGCGTAATTGCAGGCAATGGTCAAGTCTCGTGTTAAAGAGTACGAAACATACGTAAGTGGCAGTTAATTTTTCATTGCTGTGCTACGTGATACTTAGCTCGAAAAATGTTTCGAAAAATGTCGAATATTTATATTAATATTATACTTGATGAAGCCATTAAGCAGTTGGCTTGAATAAATACGTATTTTTGTGTTGAAAATACATATTCATATTATTAATACATATTAATATTGTACTAACGAAGCAGTAATGTCCACCTCGGCAGCGTTACCTGATGATTGACCAGTTGTAAACTCTCCGGCAGACCATTACATTCGACGCCAGGTTGGTCCGGAGGTCGGAGACCGTCTTACCTAAGAAGGAAGTGTTTACCGGGAGTATATCATCCTGCCATGCAGCGCCGACACTTTCCTTGACACTACTACACTGAAATAGATTGCCGAGATTTCGTTCTCATGATTTTATGGTAATCTTAAGCAATAGTAAAAAGAGCATACATGGATGTCTTTTTAAACATTTAACGATGACTTCAGCTCCTCGTATTTATTTTGTATGTATATACAACGAAATTTGAAGCTCCTTCTGCAATGAGACACGTCTGTTTAAAAGATTGTATTGAGAAACCAGTTGGAATATGTCAATTTCGTGTTATAAATGTATGCCTTTAGATAAGGAACGATCTCTTAGTTATATTAATTGTCCGTCAGATATGGTTATAGCAACCTCGCCTTGCTGTTCATAGATAGCACCACCTGCAATATCGTTTAGCGCAGAACAAACTTTGTGTTTATTTATAAAGCTTTATAATAAAATGTAATTATATATGTTGGATACGGTTCAGATTTAGTATATATTTATGACATAAAATATGGACTAGCTATAATAAATGTTATGACAATACCGAACGAATAAATAATTGTACGTTACAAAGGAAGTCTTTTAAATGTTATACTTATGTACAATTTTTGGAAAGTTGTGCCATGATGGATTAGCGTAGACGTTTAGGTATGGAAAAGTAGCTAGTGACTTGGCACGCTGCTAACAGAAACAGGCAATCAAAACGCGACACCTGGTGCAGCTGGGAGAAGGCTGGCAGAAAGCATCGCCCAGAAAGCGACCCCACCACAGCAATAGCGACTCGGATGCCGAACGCAAGAACAACAAGACGCAACATCTGCCCCTCCAGGTCGCTACCAGAAACAGGTACGAGACGCTGTCCTCATCCGAGGAGGATGAAGATCTGGAATGATCCACTGCCTTCCCTGCCCTTCCGACCACAAAACCAAAGGCACCCAAGCCCCAACGGCCAACACGGCCAATCACTACTGCAGCAAAACCGTCAATAACAACCCCCACTTCTACACCCATCCCCTCCCTACATTGGCCTACACATCAGCCGCAAACACTACACAAACCTCACAGAAACTGCCGCACATCGTCATTCCTGACGGCAGGCAGGCGACTAAAGTCCTGCAGTTACTCCGGGGCTCCCTCCCAGCTGACGCGTACACGCTTCAGAATACGCGCAACTGCCTCAAGCTGTTCCTCAACCGGAAAGAAGGCGCCATCCCCTCTATGACCAAGCTGAAGGACGCCAGAGTGGAGAACCTCAGCTTCACCCCGCGGAGTGATCAACCTCTCCGATACATCCTGAAGCGTCTTCCCGAGGACCTTGAAGAGGACCTTGTCCATGAGGACCTAGAGGCGAAGGGCTATACCGGCGTTCTAGCACGTCAACTGAAATCACGCGGCAGGCCTCTGACAAACTTCCAAGTTACTCTTGACAGGACCACTCAAAACCAGCGATTTCTGCAAGAAAGAGAGGTATGCCATATACTTGTCACTGTAGAGGTCCTGAAGACAAATAACAACATTACACAATGCTTCAAATGCCAGCAAATGGGGCACACATTTAGGATGTGTCACATGACCTCACGATGTGTCCTCTGCGGTGGCCTCCACCGCTTAGCTGACTGCCCAAAGAAAGCAACGCAGGACGTTGCACCCCGCTGTGCGAACTGTGGGGAGACGCATCCTGCCAACTACAGAGGTTGCGAGACGTTCCGCAACGAATGCCACCGCCGCCAACTGCCAGCCATAGCCAGGGCACCCCCAAGTTCACAACCAGGTCCACGATCCGTTGCCAACCCTGCCCTGGTCAGAGATGGCGTCTCATTTGCAGACGCCATGAGGGGACAATGCGCACCAGTGCCACCACCTGCTGGCCAAACCTCAACAGCTCCTCCCCTCCCAGGCGCCATCTGGTGACCTAGGAGGTCACAAAGAGCTCTTTACTCTGTTTAAAGAGCTCAACTTACAGAAACTTGCTCCGAAGGTACAGCCTTTTATCGCAAGATTTAAGAGCTGCACCAGCACTTGTGAGAAACTAGAAGCCCTCGTATGGCTTCTGTCGGACATCTTCAAGTAAATGGCTCAAATAAGGAGAGGCACATCTCTAACTCGCGGGCTCCTGTGGAATGCCGACGGCATCTACAGGCAGCAGCACGAACTTGAAAGCTACCTGCGTCGTAACAAAATTGACGTCGCATTCATTTGTGAAACAAAATTAAAGCAGGAGCACAGTTTCAAGCTCAGGGGTTACCAAATATTTCGCACTGACAGAATAAGCAAACAGGGAGGGGGAACAGCTATTTTACTAAAAAGCAAAGTTGCTCATGATCCTGTTACCCTGCCACCATTGGCAGCGTTAGTGTGCATGGCTCTTAAAACACGATTAAATAACAAAACGGTGATGCTGGTGGCCCTCTATCGGTCCCCAAACTCCCCCGATTGTAGACGTGACCACGAGCAAATCCTCACTTTGGAGGAGCATGTTATAATGGCAGGAGACTTCAACGCTCGACACACCTGGTGGTATTCACGTCGAGCAAACGCAGCTGGAAATCTCCTAGTAGACCTTATAACAAGAAATGACGATCTCGAGGTGTACTTCCCCCCCGAACCCACCTTTTGGCACAAGTCAGGGCACTTCGACCCTGAACTTTTGGACTTCGTCATTACAAAAAATGCGGCATTACCAAACAACTTCACTGCGTATCACAGCCTAGACTCCAACCATCTTCCAGTGCACTTTGATATCAGTGGAGGCATCACGGCCGGTGTGATCGGCCCTCTGAGGCGCGCAGAACCAGACTGGAGCAAGGTTAACCTTGAAATGCACGGTATGGCTCAGCCTAGGCTGTCATACAACTGCGAGGCGGACATCGACGTCGCCATTGAAAACTACACCGCCTCGCTGCACACGGCCAAAAGAAACTCCACCGGCTACACCACCAGCCCACCTAGTTTTTGCACGTACCCTGAGGTGTAGAGCTCATTGCCAGGAGGCGACGCCTGACGAGACTTTGGTGGCTTATCCGCCAGCCTGAGTACAAAGGACTAGCAAAATGGCTACGCAACATCATTCGGCAACAAATGAAATTAAACAAAATTGAGCAGTGAGAGCAGAAAATGTTAAATATCACACATTCGGACAATTCTTTATGGAAATTGTTAAAGGCATTTAAAGTCTCCTCGAGCGCTAACTCAGGCACTGAGGCGCTACACACTCACCTCGGCCTGTAATTCTCCTCTGAGGAGAAAGCCGAGGTCTTTGCAGACTGTCTGGAACCAAGATTTACAGAAAACCCAGCGACGAACCCCAAGTTAGAACGGGATGTCCAGACTTGGGTACAAAACTGGGTGGCACAGAGGCATGAGCAACACTTGCCCCTCACAACGCCGCAGGAAGTGTACAAGCTCATTAGGAAGCTACCTAATGGGAAAGCCGCTGGCCCGGACAGGGTGACTAATGAGGAACTTAAACATCTCCCGAGAAAAGCCCTGGTGCAACTTTAAAAAATTTTCAACGCTTGTTTGCAGCAAAATTATTTCCCTGACACTTGGAAACGAGCCAAGGTAATAATGCTCCCTAAACATGGGAAAAGCACAAGGCAACCTCAAAATTACCGCCCTATTAGTCTCCTGTCCACTAGTGGTAAATTGCTCGAGAAAATAATTCTATTTCGACTTCAAAAACAAATTGCGGTGCTTGACATTTCAAATTCACAATTTGGCTTTAGAAAAGGGCACTCAACAGACCATCAACTTTTAAGACTAGTAGATGACGTCACCGAGCAATTTAACAATGGGGCTTCAACGTTGGCGCTATTTTTGGACGTAGAAGCCGCATTTGATCGGTGCTGGCATAAAGGCCTGATTTACAAGCTGCACCGAGAGTTTCCCGGCCTCCAAAATTCACTGTTTCCCGGCCTCCAAAATTCACTGTTTCCCGGCCTCCAAAATTCACTGCCATTGCTGCATAATTTTTTAAAAAAAACAGGCGCTTCTACGTCCAAGTGGGCCCCTCCTCGGAGGAGGAGAGAGTGATGCAGGCTGGCGTACCACAGGGGGCTATTATGTCACCTTTCCTGTATATACTCTTCACCAACGACTTCCCCGTGAACGCCAGATGCAACGTTGCAATGTATTATGACGACACTGCAATATACAACCATCATAAAAATCCTCGTTATGGACTTTTAGAGATGCAGCGGTACATTGACCGCTTCCTTTCATGGCTTCATGACTTGAAAAACAAAATTAATGCGAACAAATGCCAGCTTATACATTTTACAAAGCGGCACCCTTTGGCAATGGACCTAACGGTCGATGGTCAAATATTGCACTGTCGTCAGCAGGTCAAGTACCTCGGCGTGACGTTGACACGCACGATGCGTTGGACCACCCACCTAAGAGATAGCGCCAACAAAGGGCGGCAGCGATTAAAGATGTGCGCCCCCATACTTAGGAGCAAACAGCTAAAGCTGCGCTCGAAGATCATCCTATATAGATCCTTTATTTTATCCGTGTTCCTGTACGCCTGCGCGGTCTGGGCCAACACCTCCAAAACCGCCCAAAGTATCTCCAAACCCTAGAAAACCTATCCCTACGCAAAATCCGGTCTGCTCCTATCTGAACAACAACTGCCACCATTCACCAAGAAACCCACGTCCCTTACATCAACGAGGCCATCAACAAACGTGCCTCTTCCATCTGGGCGCGCAAGGCGACACCATCAAAACTCCACCATACACAATATTGGGAAAAGGGAACCCAAGCACCGAAAACACGCCAGAATCAAAGCATATTGAAGAAAAACAAAAATAAAAAAACAACACGACTGCAAAATTATGCGCGCCCAACCCTTCCTGGCTCAGGCCACGCTCCCCGGCAGAGGCCGCCATCATCGGCAGCCCAGGAGTCATCTACCCGCTGCCGCACAGCTAACTGCGAACATTGTAAATATTGTACATAGCCAAGTCTGTACAGTGTAGTGCGTGTGATATTGGGACGTACGTGGTATGTCCAGGTGTGAGTGTGTGCGTGTGTGTGTGTGCGCGCGCGCGCAAGATAAGCGCAGTGTAAATATGTAAATATAAAAACAAGAAAAAGAAAGACAGAGACAAATAACGAGATAAAACTGGTTCTCGGTGGCCTCAGAACAGGTCGCCGTATGGGTTTTAGAAGAACCCCAAAGACAATAAAAGGAAACCATACCCAGAATTATAAACCCATGTAAATTTAGAGCCTGTAAGCCGGGTTCAATGTACCGGCACCAGGCAAATAAGTTATAAATAAAAAGCCTTAAGCCCTAAGCCTTCTGCCATGATTCTTTTACTGATCCTTTGTTCTTGAGTAATGTATTTTGTTGGAACTTGTACACAACTCTGGAAGCGCTCTGTATGTTTCATAATGTATTTCAAGTACACCGCTTTAAAGCAGAATGGAGGGTTTCTAATATCTAATATTATAACTGGATGAGTCACCTGGATAAGTTTTTTCCGGGGTTTACCCTTATCCTTCAAGGCGAATGTCCGGTAACTTTAAGCTCCATGTACCCTGGACTCATTTGAGCACCATTTCACCCAATTCTTTCACCACCGATATGAATTGACGCTGGAGGAAGTAGATTACAAAAAATAAGCGATAACAGTACTGTCATTCACGGAGTGATACGGTACTTCTTTCTCTCGTTGGACATAGTATAAGCATCTGTCTAATTGTCCGCAGCACCGCGGGTGTTCACGAATAAATTTTGAAGACGTATCCAGAGCAAATAATATATATATAATATTTAATTATATATGTATATTTTTTTTTACTTCTTCCGTTTAACTCCTTTAACTGCAATGGTTATATCGGCGGTCGTTCTCCTTTGGAACATATCGAAGGTGTTAACTCGTATTCGTTGGGTTTTAATCATTAGATCACGTACACATTTATACCTCGCCTTTAACTCCAATGGTCATATCGGTGGCGTTCTCCTTTGGAACATATCGAAGGTGTTAACTCGTATTCGTTGGGTTTTAATCATTAGATCACGTGCACATTTATACCTCGCCTTTAACTCCAATGGTCATATCGGTGGCGTTCTCCTTTGGAACATATCGAAGGTGTTAACTCGTATTCGTTGGGTTTTAATCATTAGATCACGTACACATTTATACCTCGCCTTTAACTCCAATGGTCACACCGGCGGCCGTTCTCCTTTGGAACATATCGAAGGTGTTAACTCGTATTCGTTGGGTTTTAATCATTAGATCACGTACACATTTATACCTCGCCTTTAACTCCAATGGTCATATTGGCGGTCGTTCTCCTTTGGAACATATCGAAGGTGTTAACTCGTATTCGTTGGGTTTTAATCATTACATCACGTACACATTTATACCTCGCCTTTAACTCCAATGCTCATATCGGCGGCCGTTTTCCTTTGGAACATATCGAAGGTGTTAACTCGTATTCGTTGGGTTTTAATCATTAGATCACGCACACACTTATACCTCGCCTTTAACTGCAATGGTCATATCGGCGGCCGTTCTCTTTGGAACATATCGAAGGTGTTAAGTCGTATTCGTCGGGTTTTAATCATTAGATCACGTACACATTTATACCTCACCTTTAACTGCAATGGTCAAATCGGCGGTCGTTCTCCTTTGGAACATATCGAAGGTGTTAACTCGTATTCGTTGGGTTTTAATCATTACATCACGTACACATTTATACCTCGCCTTTAACTCCAATGCTCATATCGGCGGCCGTTTTCCTTTGGAACATATCGAAGGTGTTAACTCGTATTCGTTGGGTTTTAATCATTAGATCACGCACACACTTATACCTCGCCTTTAACTGCAATGGTCATATCGGCGGCCGTTCTCTTTGGAACATATCGAATGTGTTAACTCGTATTCGTGGGTTTTAATCATTAGATTACGCACACATTCGTACTGGCATTTATACTTCCAGACTCTGGGGAAGATGAGGAATTGTCTCAGTCGGAGAAAAATCCCCAACTCCACTGCAGGGAATCGAAGCCGGGACCCCTAGCACGGCAGGCAGGTGCTCTACGAATGAGCTACGGGGTCAGCCAATAAAATATTATTTAGCACGAATTTTCTGGTCTTCTTCCTTTTCTCTTGTAATTCTAGTATTTTCGGCATGAGAATTGAAAACTTAAAAGTGTAGCTCTGGTCTTTTTCACGTAGGTTTTAGTACTTTAAACATTCTGATAACATCCTAATTAATAAAGCGATTCATTTTTATTTAAACTTCTGCAATTTAGAAGTTGTGGTTTAATTGGCTAATTGTTGTGGCAGCTTGTAGAGAAATACATTCTCATATGTTATTCCATGAGTAAGTTTAAATGAATGGAAAATCTTACTTCAAATATATTATAATCTTGTAAAAGGCCAGTAGTTGAAACAATGTACTTACTTCCTTAACCTTCCCAAATATTCAGGCAGTTCTATTCTCGATTCATTTTGTCTCTTTCTGTATATGAAATTAGAGTATTCTTCGGGTCACAAGGTTAACCAGCTAAAGGGGAAGTGTTTGTTATTGAGGTACCTCTTTGACAAAAAGGATGACTCCCACACCCCTTACCCTACTTCAGCAGTACGGCCACTTAACATAATTATTCTTTCCATCTCTCTTAATTATGAACATTCAGACGACATTTGTGCAATAAACAATATGACTGCGCTTTTGTCCGCCCAACCGCTTTACCGAGCTTACAGCTGACAACCACAAACAATATTTCACAAGCCTTTAACGGTTATTTCCGAACAAAGGCGCTTAAAAACTCCTGCTCATAAAGTGGGAGGGAGGCGGTTTTAATACCTCATACACTTCCATTAAGCAAATTGAAAGCAACGTTAAAAAATTAACACAAAGGGTTTAACTGGTCATAATCTCCTTCTTTTCTCTGAAGATAACTAAAGCACACATTTTTACAAAGTGAACATCATTATCTCCATGTCGGGACGTACAGTAAAATGATTAACAGGTTATTTTATCACACTTTCAGTTAAAAATAATCGTAGTATGATTTGATTGCAACTATTCACCTGCACTCAAGCAATTGTGTAAACTTTACGAAGGAGCAATTTTAAACCCATAATTTTCATCTAGAATATTATTATTCAGTTGTCATTTCAAATAGCACAAAAATTGGTGTGTAATGATCAAAAACACTTGTGCAACACTAACATTATTAAAATAATAAAAAGACAAAATATAAAATGAAATAAATTCAGCACATTTTAAAGATTACTGCATCTTCTGACTCATATCTAATATCTATAATTGTCCCTCGGAACATAATGTTGGAAGTTTCAGTGATTTGAGTCCTTTTGTTTTTTTACAGTGAATGCCAGAGGTAACTGAGGTGTAAGATGGAGAAAATTGAGGCTCGTAATGTGATCAAGTTCCTGCATTTGAAGGACAAAACTGCCCGGGAAATCCATGATGAGATGACGACTGTTTATGGAAATGATTGCCCATCATATGACATTATTGTGAGATTGAAAATAAATTATCAAACTGGTCACATGTCCCTGACAGATGAGTCAAGAGCTGGTAGACCGTCAGCTGTCACAGTGAAGACAGTGGAGTGTTTAATACTGGAAGACAGACGAGCAGCAATCCAAATGATCATCAATGAGACACATCTTAGTTATGGTAGTGTGTGGAAAATTATCATGACGAACTGCACATGTCTAAGGTGTCTGCACGGTGGGTTCCACGTTTACTCACCCCTTTCCAAAAGCAAACACGGCGTAACATTTCAAGACAGATGTTGATGCTGTTGGAAGAGGATGACGATGATTTTTTGATCGTCTGATAACCATGAATGAATCCTGGATCTATCAGTATGATCCAGAGACAAAAACCATGAGCATGGAATGGAAACATACTGATTTCCCCCTCCCTAACAGGCATATGTGCAAACGTAAGCAGGGAAGGTCATTATTTCTGTTTTCTGGGACTGTCGTGCAGTCATCCTTACAGATTATCTCGCCAAGGGTCAAACCATCACTGGCAGATACTACTGCAATCTTCTGGACAAGTTACTAGCAACTCTGATTAAGAAACTACGTGGTATGCTTTCCAAAGTTGTTCGTCTTCTGTCTGACAGTGCTGTCTGACTTTCTGGATACGCATGTTAATTGCATTGAAGTTATAACAAAGTATGGAAGTTTTATATTGGCAAATTATTATTTTCAATATAGTTTGGATATTGAACCCTTTCTATATAAATTACAAAATATTCATAATAAATTCAGAAATAAAGAAATCATGCATGTATGTGATTGTAATGCAAAATCAACTTGGTGGTTCAGTAAAAGACCAGATGAAAGAGGGGAGAAACTGGAAGAACATATCTCGGAATTAAATTTATATGTAATAAATAAAGATGGTAATCCACCAACTTTTCAAAATAGAGCAGGTGCTGAAGAAAATATAGATATTACTTTAGCGTCAGCAACAGCGGAGAAGAAGATTAGAAATTGGTGGGTCACACAGGGTCAGACCACAAGTGATCATAATTTGATTTATTTTGATTATATATTGAATGGGGAAGTAATTCAAGAAGAACATGAAATAGAATTACGTTATAATTATAAAAGAGCAAATTGGGATAAGATGAAGCAAGTTTTTAAGGATTTAAATTTACAGTATACGGGAATATCAGTGGATTTGGATGCAATAAATTTAACACAAGCAATAAAAGTAGCAGTATCAAAATCCGTTCCAAAGACAACAATTTCTAATAATAAGGATAAAATAAAATGGACAGATAGATTGCAGAAGCTGAGATCGTTAGCAAGGAAATTAAGAAGAATATATCAAAAATCAAACATACATACGGAAAGAGAAGAGAACTTAAAGAATTATAGAGAGGCCAAACAAAAGTATAAACAATTATTAGAAGACACCAGAAAACAACATTGGGAACAGTTCGTTGAAAATAATTTAAAACAAGATGTCTGGGGACAACCGTATAAAATTATTATGGATAAAATTAAGAAGCCAGAAATCTTAACCACATTAGATAAGGGTAATGGAGAGATGACAGAAAGTGGGAAAGAATCGGTGGAATTGTTATTACATACGTTACTGCCAGATGATAAAGAGGAAGAAGATGATGATATTCATGTTGAAAAAAGAAACCAGATGATGTTGCAGTATACAGGAAATCCTGTTTATCCCTTTGATATTACAGAAATAAAATTAATTCTGCAGAAGTTAAAAAAGAAGAAATCACCTGGTCCAGATGGTATTATAAATGAAGTCTTGTATAATCTACGAGAAGAAATTGTCTTGTTTTTGTGTTTCTTGTTTAATGATTGTTTGGCAAGAGGGAGATTTCCAAACTTGTGGAAGGAGGCAAAGGTTGTAATTTTGTGCAAAGGAGCAGATAAGGACAGAACGCAACCAAAATCTTTCAGACCAGTATGTTTATTAAATGCTATTGGCAAGATCTTTGAACAGTTAATATATAAAAGAATAATGGAAAATAGGTTGATGCTGGGTATGAATAATAAACAATTTGGTTTCAGAAAGGGATATTCAACTGAGGATGCAATATTAAAAATTCAAGAAACAGTGTCAAAAAGCCAAAAGAATTATGTAATTGGATTATTTGTGGACATATCGGGCGCTTTTGATAATTTATGGTGGCCGTATTTTTTCGGCATTTTAAAAGACAAGAAATATTCAAGTACTATTTATAATTTATTAAAGGATTATTGTTCCAATAGAGAAGTATTCATTGGTGGATCAAATTTTGAAACTAGGAAGAAGATAACCAAGGGTTGCCCTCAGGGTTCTATCTTGGGGCCCCTTTTTTGGGATATTTTATCAGAAGATTTATTAGAACTACTGGAAAGAGATCATAAGGTTTTGGATGTAATAGCGTATGCTGATGACATAGTCATAATGATGGATGGACAGAGCAGACTAGAGCTAGAAAATAAAGCAAGAGAAGTTACAAATACATTATCAAATTGGTGTTTCAGAACAAAACTAAAAATTGCACCAAACAAGTCAAATTATGTGCTTTTTAAGGGAAATTTAAAGCGGGATCCTACAGTGAAGATAAATAATCAGAACATTAAACGGGAAAAAGAGATGAGATATTTGGGTATCATGATAGATGAAAAATTTCATTTCAGAAAACACACGGAGTATATTAGGCAGAAAACAGAGAAAATAATGCTAAAGCTAGCAAGAATAACCAATTTAAATTTTGTACTTCCATTGCGTAACATACAGATATATCATAACACCATTTTTGCTTCAATTATGACGTATGCGGCAGCAGTTTGGGCAGAAAGGATGGATGATGTGCAAATAAGAAGATTGTTGAGAAGAACGCAAAGAAAAGTATTATTACGTCTGACAGGAGCTGTAAAAACAACACCAACTATGGCATTGCTAGTAACAACGGCCATTTGGCCGATTGATTTATTAATAAGATTGAAGGGCGCAAAATTTTGGGCGAAAAAAGGAAACTTAGAAAAATTTTATAATATAACTGGAGTCAGAACAAACAAATCTTGGGTGATTAAAAATAGTTTAAAAGATAAATGGCAAAAAGAATGGACAGAAAGTCTAGAAGGTAGAAGAGTGTTCGAAATTTTTCAGAACGTCAAAGAGAGACTAAAATTGAATTTTATTCAACCAACAAAGGGATTTATACATTATATAACAGGACACGGACCTTATAAGACCTATTGGAAGAAAATCAATAAAACTGAAAATGATATATGTGAATTATGTAACAAACAAGATATTCCTGAACATGTAGTATTTGAATGTGGAAGATATACAATTCACCAACAAGAAGAGAGGCATGCGCTAGCAGGATATATCGTATATGACATAATTCGAGATCAACAATTGGTAAATAAATTACAAGTTTTGACTAACTTTGTAAGTAAGAAAGCATGGGAGGTAAAAATATTCAAAGGAGAAAGAGTTGATAATGGGCGAAGAATAGTACCAGATCCAAGAAGGAGTTCTAGAATACAAAATAGGATAAGACGGGAAGAATTATTGAATAATCTAACAATGGAGTTGACTGCATGGGCGGCGGAGGGAGAGAGTGATGGCAGAGGCCATGGTGGACTACAGAATTAGTAGATTTAGATATAGATTTAGGAAATAAGGATTTTGTAATTTTTATAGTTGTTTTCTTTTGTTTTTTTGCTTTTTTGTGTTTATTTCTGTTATTTTATTTCATTTTATTTTTGTAGAGTAGCTTTCTGAGAGATTTGTATAATTATAACATTTGTAAGGATTTTATGGAAAAATAAAGAGAAAATTTGGATATATGCCCCGGTATAGTTGTCTAGGTGCCGGGGTAGAATATTCAGATTTTATTTATTTATTTATTTATTTATTTATTTATTTATTTATTTATTTATTTATTTATTTATTTATTTATTTATTTATTTATTTATTTATTTATTTATTTATTTATTTATTTATTTATTTATTTATTTATTTATTTATTTATTTATTTATTTATTTATTTATTTATTTATTTATTTATTTATTTATTTATTTATTTATTTATTTATTTATTTATTTATTTATTTATTTATTTATTTATTTATTTATTTATTTATTTATTTATTTATTTATTTATTTATTTATTTATTTATTTATTTATTTATTTATTTATTTATTTATTTATTTATTTATTTATTTATTTATTTATTTATTTATTTATTTATTTATTTATTTATTTATTTATTTATTTATTTATTTATTTATTTATTTATTTATTTATTTATTTATTTATTTATTTATTTATTTATTTATTTATTTATTTATTTATTTATTTATTTATTTATTTATTTATTTATTTATTTATTTATTTATTTATTTATTTATTTATTTATTTATTTATTTATTTATTTATTTATTTATTTATTTATTTATTTATTTATTTATTTATTTATTTATTTATTTATTTATTTATTTATTTATTTATTTATTTATTTATTTATTTATTTATTTATTTATTTATTTATTTATTTATTTATTTATTTATTTATTTATTTATTTATTTATTTATTTATTTATTTATTTATTTATTTATTTATTTATTTATTTATTTATTTATTTATTTATTTATTTATTTATTTATTTATTTATTTATTTATTTATTTATTTATTTATTTATTTATTTATTTATTTATTTATTTATTTATTTATTTATTTATTTATTTATTTATTTATTTATTTATTTATTTATTTATTTATTTATTTATTTATTTATTGTCTGACAATGCACCAGCTCATTCCTCTCAAGTTGCAGTTGACAAAACAAGGGAATGTGGCTTTGATACCTTACAGCATTCGCCCAATTCGCCCGATCTCACACAAAGAGACTTTTTCTTGTTTACGGAAATGAAGAATCCGTTGCGTGGTCGCCGATTTGACAATGAAAATTACGTCATTAATGAAGTGGGAGAGGTTTAAAGTGAATTCTGCAGACTTATACAGTCAAGTTATTTGGAAAGTCAAGAAACGCTGGTAAAAATGTGTAAATCTGGGAGGTGACTCCGTAGAGAAGCACAGATCAACACAAACTCTCTATCACATATTTAAAGGGTTATAGTTAAAACTTTACGACACCCCCTCGTATGGCTCTGGCCCGCATTCGAGATCTCGTTCTTTAGATTTCCATTTCCGACCCTCCTGGTCTATGGGTCATTTGGAAAGTTTGCTCAGGTCCCCAAGCCATTGCTGGGAAAAACAATTATATCCCTCCAATTTCTTGCCCCTCTATTACGGATATCTATGACTGAAATTTTGTAATCCTAAATTAATGATTTATACCATAGATGTAACATAGCACAGACATGATATAGCCCAAATTTTATTGAGTTTACCTTTATAGTTTGGAAATTATGTCGAAAGATATTCTTTACGTCACCAAAGAAGCTCCTTGCGTCAAAATAACTTAAAACTTTGGTGTGATGTTTTAATATCAGGTTCCCAATATATTCATTTTTGAAAATACCCTACGTTACTCTCTGTCTCAATATCTTTAGGCTGCAGAAATATTTAAAGCTATGAATATGGCTTTTTGCACAAAAAGTTGACATTTTTATGTTATGAACTAAAGAAAGTGTGCTTAAATACATCTCACAGTACAGCGTAGTGTAATTTCTATTCACTATCTCAGTGAACGTGTGTAGCAAGTTTCATTTGTTTAGGAGCAAAGCAGCGACGCATCGGAGCACTTTAAATAAAAGAAAATGTATTTTTTTTTAATTTTAACTCCGCCCCAACGTTAAGTCATATCGGACGGTGAATGTATTGGGTGAAATGATGCTCAAATGAGTCCAGACTCCATAGAGCTTAGAGTTACCCGATAAGGATAAGGGAAAACTCCTGAAAAACTTTAGGTAACTCACCCTGACCGAGATTGGAACTCGGGACCTCTTGAACGTGAAAATAAAATGCTGAAAATTTCAATAAAGGGAAATAAAGGATAAAGAATTAAAATTCGAATCTAACACTAGCATTCACGTAACTTTCAAATTCGATTAGAGCATTTAAATATAGCGTGTGGAATCAGGAATGTTTACAATATTTTATAGATTAAGAATAGGAAGAACTGATTTTTTGAAAATGTGTATGAAATTTATATACCTATCCTTACCTACACATCAGTTCTTCTTTCCCTTCATCTTTAATTCTCCAGGCTGCCCACCTCGGTAGCGTGGTGGTAGCGTGGTGCCCGCCTCACGTTCAAGAGGTCCCGAGTTCGAAACTCGGTCAGGACGCTTTACCTGGATAAGGTTTTTCCTGGGTTTTCCCTATCCAGAAAGACGAATGTCGGGTAACTCTAAGCTCTATGGGCCTCGGACTCATTTGAGCATCATTTCACGCATTCTATTCATCGTCCGATATGACTTAACATAACGTTGGAGGACGCAAAATTACAACAACAAAAGAAATCTAAAAGCTGGCGGACAAAATGCCATACATTGAAATTGTGTAATAAATATGTTAATTGCGGGTTGACAACACTGGAATGATGTGACAATTAGCCGTAGTTCGTGCATGGTTCAACAGATTGTCGATATCGCGCATGCGTGATTCCATCGCTTCAGTTTAGTAAAATGGCGGACAAAGGCCGGTTGACGCTAGAACAAAAAGTGAAAACTGTGTTGTTTTACGCGGAAACGAAGAGCGTAGCAGAGACGCAACGACGTTTTCCTATTCATTTTCGTACGAGGTGGACCCCAGCAGACAGTGTATAGACTAATCACACAATTTGAAAATGATGGCCACATTTTAGAGCTAAAGCGACCTCGTGTCAACACAATCTGTACTCCAGAGAATATCGAGGCTGCGAGAGTGGCTTTGACACGAAGTCTCAGGAAATCCACGAGACAAGCTTCGGCCGAAATGGGCATCTGAAGTCGTTCGCTTCAAGGAATGCCTCATGCTGACGTGAAATTATTCCCATAACAAATGACAGTGTTGCACAAACTGACGGAACATGACAAGGTACGGCGATTACAGTTTGCGACTTCGGCTCTTGCAAATGATGATGCCGTGATTCAAAACACATGGTATTCTGATGAGGTTTACGTTCATTTGAACGGTAGCATCAATCGGACCTCCTGGTGTTGTACACGAGATTCAAAATTACGGAGAAAAAGTTAGTGTTTGGGGTTCCATATCCAGTCATGGAATCATTGGGCCAATCTTTTTCAACGTCACGGTTAACAGTACGCGCTACCTGGACATGTTGCAGAACAATTTTCATCCACAACTTTATACAACAGGGTTACCAATGGAGACTCAATGGTTTATGCAAGATGGAGCTCGTCCACATACAGCAAACGTTATTCTGTATTTCCTGCACCAACATTTTGGGCTCCGTGTGATGTCCCATCGATATCCTTAACGTTTTCAGGGCGGTTCAATATGGCGGACACACAGCCCGGATATTAATCCCTGTGATTATTTCTTATGGGGATATTTGAAGGAGACAGTCTACCGCAACAAACCACGCACTCTAATGCAAGTGCGAGTGTCTGTCACAACCTTTTTCCAAGGAATAACAGAAGACATATGACGTAGACTGGTCGGAAACGTCACAGTTCGTCTCGAAGAGGTGGTACGTCAACAAGGTGTACATATTGAACATGTACTGCACGCTCACTGAACATACACATTCTTTTGATTAATGTATAAAACATAATATTGACATGCTTTGGTTATTAAAAGTTATATGAACAATTTTCAATGTATGACATTTCGTGCACCACTTTGTAGTTCGCTATTTCGGCATGCATGGCGGGAATTTGCTTTCTTTAAATCTTCTTCCTTCGAATTAGAGGTCACTTGGTCTCTGCTCTCCCACAGAAGTTATAAAATCTAAGGGAGAAAGCGATCCAGTTGTACGAGCCGCTACGTATCTGCTAGCAAACCTAACGTCTCTCTTATGTTTAGACACCCTTATTATCCTCTCGCCTTACCGCTCCCTCCAGGTAGGGGCATACACACAAAAGATCTGTAAGTCCGTTGCTAGGTTCTCACTTCGATCCTTCTCACAGAGTCAATGTTGTATGCAAAAGTCACAAAATGCATCGAGCAAACCTTAGCAAAAGGTGACGGCAAGAAAATCCTTGAATATAAATGAATGTCAACAGAAAGCTTACCCCGAGATCAACCTGAGAGCAAGAAATCCCTGAGCAATGAACACGGACTAGCTGGTGGCACAACGGAGGCATAGGAAAAGAAAAAGTATATGCCCAACACAATAAAGCCTAGAAGCATAATAAATTGTGTTAAATAAATGCTGAAATAAAGATTCACAGCTTTTTTCAGTTTCTCTTCTGTCCATTAATTTATCTTTTGTCTTTTTTATTCATTGTTTTCAATCTTGTATCATGATGGCATGTAATTTAACCAAAGATCAACGAATCTGGAATTTGGAATTTTACTGGAAGAAATGAAATTGCGAAAGGGCTCCAGAGACATGGCGTGAAGAATTTGAAACACCTCCTAAATCCAAGCTTACAAATAACATGCTTCGCAAGGAATTTAAGACAGGATCTATGGGTAATGATCATCTTGAAGACAAATGCAAACAAAAACGTGTAGTTCAACATCTTAAGGAGTGTATTTCCTGTACATCTCGTGTACAAGCCCAAAAACACTTATATATACGCAATTTAAAATCAGTAAGCTTTTCATCAAAGAGGTGGCGCGTGCTTCAGCCGAAATTAAACACAATCGAGACAAACCTTTAAAAAGTGGCGAGTGGCGAATGATGGCATATTATTCCGCGGTGCTTAAAGAAAGAAACCCGGAATCGTCTATAAAAAAACATTGAGGAGGAAACTGGTGATCTCCTTGGTGTTTCCACAAATAGTGTTAGAACGGATTAGCAACCATCTGGAACTCTAACAACACCGGGAAAATCGCGTAAATTAAAACAGCACGTGGAGAAATACGATGATTTTACGAAAAGTGCTATACGCAGCAAATTTCATGATACTTTTTTCAGAAATGAAATAATTCATAGATTTAATAAGTTAATGTGTAACACAACTGTATTTATTTATTGTCTACAAGTTATCGCTGTCATATATACTGCTAGTGTTGCAAAACTTAGGTGCGCGTATGTAGCGTCTAAAACGTGGCGAGTTGAATCAGCTCCACCTTGTTTACAGCAGGATTAAACTAATCCTTGTTTCACATAATCTTGCCCAGTTATCTCTTAACGGTCACGTGACCTTATCACATCTCATTGGCTGCTGTTGTGTTGCAGACTGTCGTGCGGTATAAATTAGTTCGTTATTTAACATGGTGATATGTATTTATATGTTGGAAGAGAATTGTCAAATTCATAATTTCGTAACTGTTTTAATTAAATATATTACGCAACAGAGTTGATTTATCTGAAATGCATGTTAATTCTTAAACGAAGTAAAGAGAAGGTTCCTTAGCTCTCAAGCACATGGCAACATAGCACGTGATTTAGCGGTAGTGATGACATATTTGTTTATATGACTTTTATCACTGACTTTGTTTTGAACTGGATTAGTCATATATCGCCATTCGACGGTGTGTTGTGCCGAGTGCGGGGGCTAAATTATTTGATTGATCGTTTATTGCGCGTGTACTTATTATATGTATAATGACAAAGTCTACCACCAGTTTTTCGCTGCAGCATTGCAAGGGAAAACCTTTACAAAGCGACGAAAGAAGAATTGTGGTGCATGTGTTTAATGCACTCACAGAGAAGAATCCGCTTCTGTCAGTGAGAGAAGTCGAACAGCTGTGCTCTGAACTTACAGGTGTGTTAGATGCGTAGCAACATCGGGACGTAAAATTGAGCCAACAGGAAAACTTACCACTCCAGGGGCGATATTGCTGTGTGGCGAAGACGATATTTAAGGACATTCAAACTGTACAGTCGTAAAATATACTACCTTGACGAGACTTGGGTGAATGAAGGACACACAAGTATGACATGACACGACTTTTAAGACTGAAAGTCAAGCATTTTTGCAAGGTATGTGTGCTGGTTTAAAAAAAACCGAGTGGAAAAGGCCGAAGGCCTTTCATTATAAACTTGTTCCAGTTTCATTGCTCATTCATTCAGTTTCAACTTGCTATGTTTCATTATAAATTTCATTATTTTTGCATGCCTTCATATTCTTATTTGTATTATTTTATCTATCTTCCTGGCAATTATTATGACGTTTACTGCAGGTTTCAATGTGACGGGAAGGCACCGCCTATGACCTATGGCGCGAAAGCATTAGCCAATTAGGATGAGGGGGAAGGTAGTTGCACGCGGAGTGATACATCTCAGCGGGGCAAGGTAATATGAAAAAGAGATTAGCGTCAGAGTATAAACAGATCCACTAACACAGCAGATAAGCAGTACAAAAACCGCTCCACGTGATTCGTCTCTTGCCATCTTGTGGTGGGCAGACAGTAGAAGACGTCAGAAGGTGCCAGATACAAGTTAGTCGCTATTAAGTTTCAACTAACCTTAAAACTCGTTTCCGAAGAAATCTGGATATAGGACTGTTTAGGGACATCCAGTCTTTCCTCTGCCTGCATATTGCTACATGAAAGTAAGAACTACTTTGTTATGTGTATACTCGTGTACTGCAAGTATGTTCTTTGCAGCTGATAGGCGTGGCTTTTCGCCAATAACTTTAAGGATGCTCAACGCGTTTATAAAACCAATATCGTTTATTGGATCAATAAATGCAACCCACCTCTTGAGGATAGGAGCATAGTATTTTTGGGGTAATTACTGTAAAATAATCATTCCAGAACCGCTTAAAAATGCATAATGTAGGTATATATGTGTTTATAGTGGCATTCTTGATAGCGCATTCACTTTAATTTTCTCTACTACGTGAGTATAGCCGACAGAGAAAATGCTGTATTCCATTAAAAACTTCAGTTGTCTGTCTATATGTAAACAGCATAATCAGAAACAAAAGATTGAATTCAGAAAACTCGGTTCATAAAATAAACCTTACACTGACAGAATAGTGCACTGAAACCTGGTTTTGCATTCACCTCATTGGTGCGAACATTATGTACTTTACAACTCAGTAAATTATTTGTAAATAGAAGATTAGTATCTCCTCGAACAGCGCTACAAGGATCATAGTTACAAAGTTGGCTATCTTCAAACTTGAAAGTTAGTCCTGTATCTTGTATCTGTGCAGAATGGGGGTAAACTGTTAATAGCTTCGAGTGGTCTACGAAGTTGAAGAGGATGGATTAGTCAGATGTCATGTAAGGTGTACGGACTCAAAACAAGTTGTATACTGTCAAGTTCATGAACATCTAGACTGCAGCAGCACTTTGGCTTTCGTGGTTCAAAATAAAGTGGCAGCAAGAAAAAAATATGAAGTGTTACATTCAGATAGAGAACATGATACTCTGAAATCATTAGAAATTAGTTTCCTACCACGTATTTGTAGTTTGAAACCACGTTTTGAGATTCCCAGAAATATAGGGTATGGTAAGGTAATTTTGCAGTATATGTAATTTCGCAGCATATTTTTAAGAGCATGCTGCACACTTGTCTATTGTAATAAAGTTTCACGGCTTTCTCGGCAGGTAGAATAACATCTTCCCTTGAAACTGAGATGCATTCCAGAACTGGAATGCACAGAACAAAAATGTTCTCATTTAGTGACGAGTTTTCTGTCGAAGTGGAAGACATGATATACCTATCCAAGTTTAAATTTAATTTCCAGCCATTTGAAGCAAGTTACGCACATTTTAGTAACACGGAATTGATCTATGTGGTGTACTGTGTTGTATGAACAATGGTGTGAATTTATTTTGTGACGCATAAGCGTACAATAACCTTAGGAAACCAGAGCGTTTTGTTATGAAATTATCTTGAACCATTCAACTCTTCAGTTGTTTAAGTTGCTCTTACATCAGTTCTACGTGTTCCTGCACAACAGTTGCACATTTAAGAGATTTATGTATTCTGCATACATAATCACAAAAACCAATTAATTTTAGACTATTGCCAAATTACCTTACCTAATATTGCCAAACCCAGCCAAAAGGCTGGGTTACTGCAGAACTGTTCCACGAATGGTTCAAATTCTTCATTGCTTCTATTACATCATAAAGGCCGCTTGTTTTATTAATGGACTCACACAGCTCTCATATTGGAATTGAGGTCATAAATTTGGCGAAGGCAAATCATATTTACATAATGACGATACCTTCACACACAAGTCATTTGCTGCAACCTCTTGATGTGGGGGTTTACAGGTCTTTGAAAAACCACTGGCCCAAAAAGGCTCAACTCCTACATGTTGGAACATTCCCACCAAAAACCCAATCGTTTCAACTTTTATGAACTCTTCAACATGCCTTTCCTCCAAAGTTTTTCCCCTGTGAACATCATTAATGATTTCAAAAAATCTGGTGCTTTCTCCTTGAACTATGATGCTGTTTCAAAAGAGGCACTAGCACTCAGTAAGTTGACTGAGCAAGGGTCATTTAATCCAACTGCTGTATCTGTTGGATCTAGAAATGAAATTCCACCTTCAGCTGAACGGGATGAGTCGTTGCCAAACGTTGAACACCTGCTGCAAATTCCTAATGTCCCTAAGCACCCCACAAGGAAACAGAAAAAAACGGCTCATTAGCAAAATGCCTTAATCTGAGGGCATTCAGTCCACAGTGAATGTTGCAGAGAGTTCGACCAAACGGTAATATCCAGGCACCAATGAAGATGATTATTGGATTTGTGGCGTTTGCTCTAAAGCCTATTCGGTTGATGTGAAGAAGACAGGTGCATCATGGACACAGTGCTCATTCTGTTTGGCACCTTATCATGACAATTGTCAAACACAGCAAACGGACGAAGCTGTTTACGTGCATGATACATGTTGTGAAGCTTCCGGTTCTTAAGACGATGATTGTGAACTTTAGGAATCGAATGATCTACTGTTGCAAAATTACCTTACCACTACTGCAAAATTAACTTACTTATTGCGAACTTGCCTACCTGCACAGACTGTCATTATGCTTATCATTGTTCAAAATACATTTTTCACAAAAATTTGATTCTTTATTAAAATGTTTGTCAGTTATGTGATTACCGAAACAAAATTTTTCCAAAAGTGTATCTTAGTTTGATATAATAAAAGCTTTATGTTCTGTGAAAATACTGCGAAATTACCTTACCTTACCCTATATAAAGTAAGTCGGAGGAAGATGACATAACCACATCCTGTACATTTAATTGTTACGGGAGAAAAAGTAATCCATGTTCTTAAATGTGAAGAGATAAAAGATGCAATTAAACTAACCGCAAAAAAAAACTTACATATTACCACATCATTAGGGGAAGATGGGAGTTAAGAGGGAGAATATGAAAGAACATAGGGGAAGATGCAAACAACACGAAGTTTGAAATTAAAATCTAAAGTAAATTAAGTATTTGTATTACAACATGTAAGACACTTTATAAAATGTAAATTCAACGCATGTTAGATAGCTGATACAATGAAAAATGCAGTATAGTTTTGTTTAGCATTTGTTACAATGCACACTGTTCTTGCTACATATTTCGTTACCCATTTCTTACATTTAACACATTAAATCCAATCACATTTTGCTCCCTTCTTATCACAGTAGTGTCCTTTGCACTCAGCACAAAAATCTTCGTCACCTTCAATGTCATTGTCATCACTTCTGTCTATCTCAATATTCTGAACTGAGGTGGTTGAGGAGGATGATGACAAACTGACTTTACTTTTCCTCTTCCGTTAGTGTTTATTTCCTTTTGATTTTGATGGAATCTTCTGTATTCTTTTCATGTTTTCTCTTTTGTCTTCAGCTGTCACTACTAGAGCAGATTGCTTCTTTCTGCCTGTTGGCTAGGGTTCCTTGTGTTCGGTACCGGGCTGATATTTTCAAACGAGGTAGCAACATTATCGCTGCTTGCTGAGGAAACTGCCAATGGTATAACTGGCTCATTTGGTGTCTCAGCCAAAGCCTCTTTTAGCATTATTAGAAATTGCAAAGGCATGCTCTGGGATTTACTGAGGATTACAGGGATAAAAAGCACATGAAGCAAATCCAAAAATGGCATTTCCAAATGTGGCCGCTCTGTTCCATACAGCGCTCAGGAGAGAAACATACTGCAATCTTGTAACTCTCCGGCCAGGGTTTGAATGAATCCAAGTAGTCAAAGCTTGCTGCTAAAAGGTTTTCAATTGTTTGAAGAATGATCGGTCTAGCGGCTGCAAACATTGAGTACTTGGCAGAAACAAAGGAATGACGCCATTTTCCGCTGCATAATCTAACACAGCAACATCCAAACAATGTGATCTGTGTCAATTTAATAGCTTTCAACTTCCCCCAATGTGTGGAGAAGCTGCAAGTGAGCCATATTTTTTGGTGTACGCTACCAGGCATGTTCGTCCGAGCTTTAAGGCTTTAAGGCTTTTTATTTATAACTTATTTGCCTGGTGCCGGTACAATGGATCCGGCTTATAGGCTCTAAATTTACACGGGTTTATAATTCTGGGTATGGTTTTTTATTGTCTTTGGGGTTCTTCTAAAACCCATACGGCAACCTGTTCTGAGGCCGCCGAGAACAGTTTTATCTCGTTATTTGTCTCTGTCTTTCTTTTTCTTGTTTTTATATTTTCATATTTACACTGCGCTTATCTTGCACGCGCACGCGCACACACACGCACACTCACACACACCTGGGCATACCACGTACGTCCCAATATCACATGCACTACACTGTACAGAGTTGGCTATTTACAATATTTACAATGTTCGCAGTTAGGCTGTGCGGCAGCGGGTAGATGACTCCTGGGCTGCCGATGATGGCGGCCTTTGCCGGGGAGTGTGGCCTGAGCCAGGAAGGGTTGGGCGCGCATAATTTTGCAGTCGTGTTGTTGTTTTTTATTTTTGTTTTTCTTCAATATGCTTTGATTCTGGCGTGTTTTCGGTGCTTGGGTTCGCCTTTCCCAATATTGTGTATGGTGGGGTTTTGATGGTGTCGGATGCGCGCCCAGATGGAAGAGACACGTTTGTTGATGGCCTCGTTGATGTAAGGGACGTGGGTTTCTTGGTGAATGGTGGCAGTTGTTGTCCGGATAGGAGCAGACAGGATTTTGCGTAGAGATAAGTTTTGTAGGGTTTGGAGATACTTAAGGGCGGTCTGAGCTCACGAAGACGCACATGGCAAAATACCATGGTTAGGTGAAGCTCCATGCAGTACGCCAAGTGCTAGACCTTACGTATGGGCAAATATTACAACTTCACAATATTACAAGTTCATTATACAAATTCACAAATAGTAGTTTCCTGTTTATCCCTGGATGAAGTAAGGTATAAACCGGAAGGACACAACAGCACACTTCCAACTGGATGCCCCTATGTTAGGCTGTGGTAAGTGCTGCTATCTAGTCTCAGAGCAACAAAGTATTATGAAACTTCCGTCTTCCCCCCACTCACCTTAAATTAACACAATTTCCGGTCCATTCTAATATAACTTCGTAAACCATAAAAAAGGGTGGAAAAATTATTTTAATTGCTTAAAAATATTATAAATCTAAAAACCTTGACAAACGCCAGTTCATATAAACTTTAATATTGTAATGTTGTGGGTTCGTAAAATTAAAAGTCCAATTGCACAAACTCAAAATGTTCTTTATTTCCACCGAATTACAGTTGGAACACTTGCCGATCACACAGAATTACGTAATGCACAAATGACAATTCGTCAGTCACAGGTCCACTCTACACTCCAATTACGTACAACTCCTCTGATGCACGTTCACAGTCTTCCGGTCCGTTAACTCATTCGGCGCTCCTCACGCTGCTCGCCAAGAACTCCTGACTCGCCAACTGCAGCCCCTTTTTATAGGAATATCGCTGTTTCTGGAAATCTCGCGTTTCAGTGAATCACCCCGAAGGTTCTAGACGATAGAGGGGGGGGGGAAGAGACGGCCAGTGATGCTTTTCCAACCATCCCTCCGTTAGCGCTATAAGACAGATGGGTAGGTGTGGCAGAATGCCTCCCGGCACTCACCCAGCCACCAGTTGGTCGCGCCTTATGATAATGGGGTGACAATGTCGTTTATACTTTCTACATATTAAAAATTCGAATCTCTTTCCGTTAATATGCTGTACAATTTTTCCTTCTTCTACTACTCTCGTTACTTACATTGCATTCCACCTAGGTATTTAATACTGGAATTTTACTGATATGCTGTTTTCCTACTCTCTAAACGATTAAATAAAAATATTTAGAAAATATCCCTTATGGATTCGCCAGTGCTGACGGAACGTTGATTCAATACCAAACTTGGTAATTAACTTTGAGTGCTGCGACAGGAAATTTAGGTGATGATACTGCGATATGTGTCCCGTTGCTACAAGATCTAAGGGATGGGATGCTGCAGTGTCGCGTCCTAGGGGCTGGAGCCGCCTTTGCTAGTCGTGGTGTTCTCTCGTAGTTACCCTCAGCTGCTTCAGTCGTCACATAACAAAAACCTTACCTCGGGCGTACTATCAGATAGGGGTAGAATGAAAGTAATTAACTAAATAAATGAAAGAGTTACTTAACTTCTTTTCAAATATTCAAGTTTTAATTACTTCTGAAGTGAAAATAAATACGTCGTAATACTAAATAAATACATGATTTCAGAAGCGTCTATTCCTTTTTTACAATTACAATATACTTCCTCGACGATTTTTTGCAGATTATTAAGTTCCCGTCCTCTACGGCTTCCATGTACAGGATCACAATTTTGCGTCTTTGCTCGACGATGTCTTTGTGCAGAATGACGCTAACTCTGCTTAGCCTGAAATTATTGAATTTTTCGTTTCTATGGCAATTAAATAATTTCTCACTGGTTGACGTTATATTTTAATTGCCCATATTTGCTAATCTTCATAATCTTCTCTCTAGATAATTTTCTAAATAATTTAACATTCAAGCAACATTTCTTAAAAATTTACACTAATATTATCATCATTAAACACAATAATGTTCATGTTCCTTTGCTTCCACCTCTTCAATCACTTTTTTGCCTTCATTTGTTCTTGTCTCGTTCCCTTTCTACTGCAACATTTTTATTAATTTTCAACGAATTATTTGTCCCATAAAATTTAAGATAACAAAATCAAAATATTGACTACTCCTATGAGATTTGATCTAAAATAACTGCTTCATCGGGATGACTTAGGTTGGTCTATCAAACTCACAGGTTTTTTAGAGGGTTCACCGGATCACTAGGCGAATGCTGGTGAACTTCCTGTCCCTCCCTTCCATCTCCATTGTCACTTCACATCATCTCTCATCTGATGGTCTCTTTCAGGGTAAAAGTGTCGGCGGGAGTCTGGTGCTGTATGGCAGGATGATATGATCCTGATAAACACTTCCTCCTCCAGTAGGATGGTCTCCAGACCGGCTCAGTGGGCCATTTCAGGACTACAGTGGATGGGATATTATATTATCACAAGTTCTACTCGAAAGTTCACAGATTCCGGCCTCTATCAGCCCGGGAGCGATGGAAAGCTCCGGGGTTCCTTCCTTGGGACAATACCTTGAGTCTAAAAGGACCCCCCTCCCATCGATAAAAACGTCAAGACGGGATGGAAGTGGATACGGCACTTGCGCGCGTCTAACCCGAAGGGAAGACTACCGAAAAACCTCAGTGAAGCCGCCTGGTAATGTAGCACACCTACTAGCTCTGCAGGCTAGTACCCGAGACATATGAGGCAGCACTCTACCCCCTCCGGGCAGTCGAAACCTGGCCGGAGGTACCCGATCTCCCGCGGGTGTCGGGAACACACTGCCCCTCGAGTCCAACCCAATCCGAGCAACTCCCATTCAGGGAGGAGCTCGAATGTTCGGCCTTAAGTTACTCTCGTAACGTCAGAGGTACCACGAGTGCTAAGGGTTCACAGCGCCCGCACCACGGCAGCTGAAGGGGACAGATCCCCTCCTCTACGGGGAATGGATGGAATACCGGTTATGCTGGCCTGCCGGGGAGTTCTCTACTGGTAAATTATAGGGACCCTGCTCTCTGCACTCTCGTGACTCCTTGGGTCAGTCTCTCTGTCTCCTCTCACCTCATCCTTCCTCCCGATAATGCTCCACTTGGTGCATAGGTACAATAGATTAAGTCTTTTCGTAGTGCCACATCCCCTCCATACGATTGTATCCTATCTAATCCTATCCTTGGTATTTAATTTTAGTGTCCTGTCAACATGCAACACAAAGCTCTTGAATTCCCCACGAATAATTGACCAAAATACATAAAATATAACTTAGTTCTTGTGAGAATAGAACGTGATACCTATTTAATCGGAAGGAATTTTGTATAATCGTGTCTAACCAGTAAATGTTAAGAGTGAGCCAAAATAAAAATATGCCTCTTTAAAAGACACAATTTATTCCAAATAACGTTTCCTGTGCCACAAAACATTTCTGATATCCGTTATTAACTGATATTATTCATTTTTCGTTCATTTAAACTTTATTTTGATAGTAAATATTTTCTCGAGGATGCATGGAAAGAATGTGATTTTAAGACTAGTACATGGCGTCCATTTGACTATTCCCTTATACCTGTAATACAATGTGAAAACTTTTTTTTTTTTTTTTTTTTTTTTTTTTTTGTTATTTATGTCTGCCCCAACGTTAAGTTAAATCGGATGGCGAATGAATTGGGTGAAATGATACTAAAATTAGTCCAGGGTCAATGGAGTTTAGAGTTACCCGACATTCGTCTTGAAGGTTAAGGGAAAACCCTGAAAAAAAAACTTATCTAGATAAGTCACGCTGACCGAGATTCGAACTCGGGACCTCTTGAGCGTGAGGCAGACATGCTACCATCTACGCTACCGAGGCGGTCATACAATGTTTAATGTTTAATTTTTTCTGCAAAAATTTCCAGATTAAGAAAATGAATATAGCTTCAGTTACAGCATTACAAAATGAAAAACGTATATTTCTTTTTAATTTTGATATATACCATATACTTTCCATTCTTGTTACTGTGTTTCTGTGCAGATAATGTCTGGTTCAGTGCAAGGGTTTTCAAAGCATTCACATTGAACAATACTTTCTGTGTCATTTTCACTACAACTTTGAATGATAACAGAATACACTTAAGATACGGATTCTCCTTCCTCGCACTTCCAAAAAGCTTAGCTAGCAACATTCCCGCAGCCACAAGTTCTAGTTGGTTCACTTTGACACCTTCTGTTCAAAGTATTTTGCTTCATATTAAGCTTACAAATTGTTCCGAAACTGTTATATTTCAGTAAAATATGCGAAGAAACTTAAAACGCCACAATCACGCCAAAATGTAACCATAAACTGGAGGCGTTGATAGCTTTCAATGATTTCCACCGATTCGATTGGTTCAAATGGCTATGTCCATTTTGATACTGTCGTGAACCCATTGTTGTGACTGGCGGCCGGCGCAGATAATGCAACGCAGAGATAAAAGTCTTGCCGAAACTGATAAAGTTAAATCACTGGAAGGTTCGTGTTTCGTCTGTCGCCATCTAAGAGAACATTCCACAAATGTCTAGAAATATGAGTAGAGATAAATAAAGAAGCCGTGACTCGCCAGGAGAAAGTCGAAATGGAACTTGATAATCGAGTGCATGCAGCTGTGTTTTGAAAGTGAACTCTTTTATTGGCGGTCAACTACCTTGAGAAATGTATTTGTGTATATTACGTAGTTCTGATACTGTAAGGGTTGACCAAAGTGTGTTTCTACGGAAACAAAGAGCACTTTGGAATTTCTGCAACTAGACTTTTAATTCTACGAACACACAAAGTCACAATACTAACTGAGCATGGAGGTGTCCTTTTTTGAAAGTCACTACATATTTCAACTGTGAAAAATAAAGTTCTATTTCAGGAACAAACGGACTGCAGATTCAAAAAGAGCAGGTCAAGTATGAAATAGTTCTTAGTTTCAATAACAATTTCAAATGTCCGTCTTTGATACTAGGTGCCTCACTTGCATATGACAGAACTTACTGATAAAATAGTTGGTAGCATGGCTCACATTTTGGAGGCCTCTCTCTCTTGTAATTTATGTCCTCCAAAGTTAAGTCATATCGGACGATGAATGGAATGAAATGATGCTCAAATGAGTCCAGGTTCCATACAGCTTAGCGTTACCTGACATTCCTCTTTTAGGATAAAGGAAAACCCCGGAGGAAACCTTATCTAGGTAGCTCACCATGACCGAGATTCGAACTCGGGACATCTGAAGCAGACACGCTACCATCTACGGGCGAGCCTGGCCTCTCTCTGGAAAGTAGGTAATCATGTATAAGCTTTGTATGTCCAATTCTAAATCTGGTTGGTCATATTTGTTGTTTTCGTTTTTCTTGTTTACACGAAGAAGTCCGCTGTTTTATATAGAGTTTTTAAATGAACTTCTTATCCAAGAACTTTTAACACTACCTTCCGAACATGAACGGTTCGAAAACTAACACATTTCTCTTTACTGTTGGGAAACCAAAGTAGAAGGAACAGAGTTTTCTTAAAGGTTAAAGTAAAAGGGTAACATCGATTTAAAAGACACTATGACTGGCTAGACTAGGAGAAACTTCCATTTCTTTCTGTTCTTTCAGAGTCACTGTAAGCACAAAGGAAACTATTTCCCAAAGTGACTCATACAGGTACATAAGGTTTTCTCATGTGACAGACAAACTTACATAACCGTAAGTGAAAAGAATAGATCGATTTGACAAAGGGTAACGGCACAAGAACTTCCAACTGGACTGCTCCCACAGTCGACAAACATTACCTCCTACGTGATATTTGTGAATTTACAAAAGGATACGGCAGAGCGTATCGTGAAAAACGTATGCTGACTCTGAAGGAAAATCAGATGTACTTAAGTCAGGTTTTTTAAAGAGCTAAAGTAATAAATTTGAAAGTAAAGGTTAACTCTTAACTAATATGTAACAGCATATTTTAATTTAAATTAGTTGGAATTTGTTGTATTTCTTTTATATTTTATTTTATCTTGGATTTTCACTGCATTTAAGTAGAGCATTTCCCACCTCCAGCTATGAAGTTGGCATATCTGACTCTCATTCCAAAAACGGGTTTGAATCCCGGTTAGAGTCAGTATGTGGATAAAGTTTCTTTAGGCTCAATAGGATAACCGTTTTTTTTATGGTTGCAAAACTAGAAAATTCAAATGGCTTCCAGTTTGTGAACTCTGTTTCCGCGTTTTATTCCGTTCCAATGTAACCTAGGGGATAAATTTAACAGGACATGAGCATAACTGTAACCATAGATTTGTGTAACTTTAAGTATATAGTTCAAGTGTTGAATCTAATATTAGAATTAATACTATTTTCTTCTAAAAATGTTATCCGCTCAGGCTGGGTGAGACTGTACGCAAAAATCGTAAAAAAAAAAAAAAAAAACATTCTTTTGCTTTTTGCGTAGCTAAATAGTTCACAGTTTTCTGCCTATTTTGGTATATAATATAGTCATGTATTATAATTACAAGTGTACGTAAACGAAGTTTAAGAATATACTGACAGCTGTCAATTTATTAGCTTACTGTGCATCTATTTACAAAATTTGGAGTAAGTCCAGTACTGTTTCACTTCAGAGCCTGCGAAAGAGCTTATTTTTAGAGTAATTTTTGCTGCGAATGTTCGTATGGATATCGTTTTCTTTACTCTATTATTCTTAGAAATAATGATTTCCTGGTTTTGTTATTCTGTGGCGTTGGCTTGACTTTTGTTTGTAAGCAAATGTCCCTTTTGTATTTATCTAACTGAAAGTCCCTTTGTGTAAGAAAATGACAAAACCTAAAGGCTTTTCCAGAAACGTAAGAACAAAGGCAATAGATTGTACAGGGCAGTAGCTTTGTCTGTGGAATTCAATGAAAATGATAACCAACCATATGGCAGTCGATCATGTTAAACTCCTCCAATTCCTTCGAAAAAGGAAGTTACAAAAAATGTAAATATTAATGTAAACATAAACTGTGTCGAAGACTGTACTCAATATAATATTGTGATAAATTTAGGTATTTTGAGACGAGTGCTAGAATAAACTGTGTCATACAGAATATGTAATAGTGAGGTTAGGTTACAAGAAGAATCCAGTGCAATAACTGGTATAGGGAATAAATTGAAACTTTTATTCCTGAATTGTAGTTCTGAAACGTAATTTTGCTCTTCACAGCATTATACCAATAGTGACCTCTATGAAAACAATATTAGACTGGTTTATGTGCTAAGATGCATTGGCAAGCGACTTAGAGCTGCTAGAATATTGTGTGGTCTTATGAACTTACCAAATCTTCCTACAATGTGTTTCCAATATACAACATTTTTAGGAAATAACCTGCAAAAAGTTGCAGAAAGTTCCATAAGAGCTGCTGCTACAGAAGCTGCGTTACCAAATGAAAATAATATAGATGTTTTAATCAACCCACAGAATAAATTGTAAGCTATAGTTCTTAATGGAAACTTTAAGGCTGTTTTTCTCAAAATTAAGTTTTTTAAACATTTGGCCATTTTCTCAGAAACTATTGGAGATATGTACATATAACTTATGCAGATTATAAAAGTAGCTTCAGAAATGCTGTGGATCTATAAAAACAGTTACTTAATTAATAAGCTTCATATTATGGTGCTTTAATGCTAAATTACCAAGAAAAAATAACCAAAGAGGAAAAAATATAAATGTTGCTGGAAAGTTTGAATACAAGCTTCATTGTAGATCAGACAAAGGACTACATGTTATAAAAATTGTCATGCATCTGCTGTTAATAGTTTCAGAAGAAATGGGTCATAAAATTGTATATTTTAACATAGGCGGGATAGGGCGTACCGTCTCACCTTATATTTAGTTCAAATGTTGAATCTTAAGATAAGAATAAATACTATTTTCTTCGAAAAATATTATCCGCTAAGGCTACCGTATCGGTCCATCAACTCCAATTCTGCAGACAACTTCTAATGCTTTGTATGGTTTTATGCTACAAATAAAAATAAAAAAGTTTTTTTTTAAATTTCACACAAAAAGGTGTCAAGAGCTTAAAAAATTAGGTTTCTTAACCTTGATTCAAGATTAGTAGCGTAGGTTTATGAGAAATATATGGAGTGGAAAAGAAATTACAGCTTCATTAATTGGCTGTTTTCGTGTCCAGTCATTTTACTGCAGAAATAACAAAAATATCCCCATTGGGGCGAAATTCAACTGTTTACATTAAAGAACTGCAGAGCAAACTCTTCAGTAACTAAATCAGTCCAAAGAGTAAAATCCAAGACAAAACTTTTCTGTGTCGTAATTCTTAAGAGACTGCAACTACTTTATGAAGAAACTACCAACTCCAAATGAGGACAACGGTAAATGGCGAAAAGAAGCAGTGGAGTTTGTTAAGACCTGTTTTCATTGCCAAAACTTGAAAAATAAAAAGTTACAGAAACCTAGTAAATACGCATTATCGCGTTTGATTAATACTGCTCTTTTTAACAATGCATTGCTGTATCCCAGTTTATACAACGTTATTAAACGTTCTTATAAACAAGAAATTAAAACTTTTAAGTAGACGTTAGTCAAATTATTTCTAAAGCAATATCCCATTTATGGGTTTAGAAATATCTTGACTTTATATATTATTCCATAATAACACTTGGCACTCGATTATTAGTTTCCCTTTGTCACACGTATGATTTTCTTTAAGAGCTAAAATTCTTATTGATTCACAACCGTAATTTGTCGCTAACAACCTTAACCTATAGCATTATTTTTTAATTAAGGTATTGTGACTTTGTGGGTTCGTAAAATTAAAAGTCCAATTTGAAGAAATTCAAACATTTCTTTTTTTCTGTAGAAATACACTTTAGTCAACCCTTACAGTAGCAGAGTTACGTAAATACAGCCTTCAAGTTTGTCCGCCACACCCACAAACAAAGAGAATACTTTCAAAACGCAGTTGCTCGAGTCCAATTACCACTGACTACTCAACTAACCTTGGCTTCCTTTTATACGTCTATTCATGATTCCAGACGTTTGTGGAATGTTCTCTATCAATCAAGATGTCACTAGAAAGACGAACCTTCCAGCTATCTATCTTTTTCTGTTTCGGCAAGCTTTTATCTCCGCGCTACACTATTTGTCTCTTTGTGCACGGCGGCCGCGCATCGTCGCAACAATGGGTTCGCGTCAATATTCTAAATGATAAAAATATGCATGAAATAAAGGTACATTTTTTGAATTCTTTGTCATTTAAGCGCTGAATTTTGAAGATATCCTCACATAGGTACACACATATATATATATATATATATATATATATATATATATATATATATATATATATATATATCGACAATTCTTCGCAAAGAGGCGTTGTTTAAGGCACCTCGATATCTACATTTATTTAAATAATTATGCATAGGTATATGAAAGACAAACTGATATTACATTTACTGCCCCACTAATCGCACTACAATCAAATAAAGACAGACAAATAAGAAGTATTGTTGCATGTCTAGCTGTTTTGGATAGGAAGAGTCACCGCCATCGCGAAGCAGTGGGAGTAAGTGAATCGCCTGGCATTGTTGCTTATTGCCTGGTGGGACGGGAGTGACCCTCTTCAAGAATTACCGGTCGCTGACATCACAAAGCACCATGTTATTTGCCAAATACCGTTTGATGCTGTTAAAGTATGTAAGATGTTTATATTTTTATGTAAAGGCCGATGCAAGGCCTGAAGAGTGAGTAGTGAGACAGCAATAAAAGCGTAGTTTTCATTTCTCCTCATAGGCCGTACTCTATTACGAATGCCATTTAGACTATCTTAAGTATAACAAATCGACATCACCAGCTACGTTCACGCCCACCATCTTGACTATTTGCAATTTTTAAGGACTTAACAACAGAAATTTGGCTGGTTAGTATAACAAGAGATTTAACACCTGTGTTAAGTTAACATTTGTTTGTGAAATGCAATTTTTGTTTTAACAATTGCTAAACTCGTGTTAAATCTTAACATCTATTGATGAAATCGGGCATTTAAGTAATATTGTTTCGAAGTATTGCATTTGTGTATAAGAAAGGTGATTGTAAGCTAGCACTGAACTAACAAATTTAGGGAACATTAAACAGTTGGAGGATCGTCCTTTGTCAAAGTACAGACTGGCTGTATGACTCAAGTTTCTTTACAGCTTGATGCATCAATGGCCACCTCTTACATATTACGTAAACTGTTAACTGATGTAGCACCATAATCAGAATGTTACATCAAATGGACTAAGGCTAAATGTAGAAAGTTTAAAACCTATGGATTTTATGTACGACTCTATTGTTGATTTATTGGCTTATTCACGTGTATGTTTTCGAGATGTAAAGAGAATTTTCAGCGTAAAAGCTAAAGTCTACCTATATCATTTCACAACAGTTTCATCTTTTTTGTTGTTGTAAAATACGTCCTCCAACGTTAAGCCGTATGGGACGATGAATGGAGTGGATGAAATGATGTTCAAATGAGTCCTGGGTCCATGGAGCTTAGAGTTACCCGACATTCGTCTTACAGAATAAGAGAAAACCCCGGAAAAACCCTTATCCAGGTAACTCACCCTGACCGAGATTCAAACTCGGGACCTCTTGAAAGTGAGGTAGACATGCCACCACTACGCTATCAAGGCGGACTAGTTTAATCTTTCCTTTTATTCATTGTTCAGTTGTCAAATGTGGTCGCTTGTAATTATGAGGAGCTTTTATTTTTATTTCAATAATAAATTCATACTCACAGCAGAATCAACCATCGATACATATTTTTTCTATATTTACATAAGGTTTCTCTTTTGTCTATTTTCACCGTAAACTTCTATTTTACGGTGGCACTGTTGCATTTTACCTCTGGCTGTTGCCATAAATGTGAGTATTCAGCCTCCTCTGTGTATTTTCTCCAGAAATTCGAATTTACATAAGTGCCACACAAAACAGTAAAAGCTCCTCCGCATCATAAACTGCTGCTTCTAAAACAGGAGCACGCGTGTGGAACGTACGAAACCATCGCGAGGTTGTCGAGTACGTAGCCCAAGAATGACAGGGAACATATCGATTTAGCAGCTGGTGCGTCAATTGCAAGGAAAACAAAAGAACTCATGTTGGGCTGGAAATTAAGTTATAAAGGTGTAATTTGGAAATGTTTTCCAACGTTAATTCACTTAGACTCTCCTGGTTAAAAAAAAATTTCATGAACTCTTGTGCAGTATGTAAACCACAATGACGATGACAAGAAAAGAATATCTGGTGCTACATTCACATGACTTTCACTATCAATTATTTAAACAAACTGTTCTTTCAAAAAGCTATCTCAAATAAATATTTTTACAAATGGTTTCTATTACATATTTCTTTATAGGTAAAAAGGCAATATACAGTACGCGCAAGATAAGTTGAGCGCTGGATTTATGGTGTGGTGCGGGCAGAGGGGAAGAAGCGAGAGCTTACGCTCTTTTGTTTCTGCAGTGCGATCAATCTTGAAAAACACAGTTTAGCAAAATAGCGTGTAAGATAAGCGAATATATCACAAGTAACGTTGTATCCTCTGAAAACATTCCTTAGTTTTGCCCACGCCAGTTCAATTGCATTCAGATCACAGTTATACAGAGGTAGACAATAATAATGTGTACCCTTTCGAGAGCCTTAACATGCACAGATATTCATACAAATATAAATCATTTTCAAGTAAATGCTGAAGTACATTACCACCACACTCGTAACAAGGATAAACTGACAATTTGAGCGTACCAAACGAGCCTTTATGAAGGAAGCTTTAACTACAAAGAGATAATGTTATATAATAAACTTCCAAATTCATTTAAACAAGCTGCATTATTAAAATACTTTAAGAATAAAGCTAAGAAATTTTTGCATGTACACTGTTTTTATACGGTTAATGAATTTTTAGAACTATAACCATGTAAATGAGCACTGGAAGCATAGTACATATTATATTGTAATATTTATATTGCGACATTTCTTGTAGTAAATTATTCTCTGCAAATACCACATGAAACCATAGAAAAACTGCTTACTGTCTATGTTGTATGTAATCAATTTGACTTTATGTATATACTATATTTATACATTTTGACGTGTCTCATAACATGTATATGTTGCCAAGGACGAACTAAAATTTTAATTCTAACATACTATTGTTGTAAACTGGTTAGCTAATTAACCTCGAAATTGATCAAAACGAAATATGGTGAACATAATAAAGCTTAGCGTATTAGCCACTAGATGTCAGTGTATAGCGCATTTCCAATTTCAAATTTGTCATCTATTTTAGTTAAAAGATGAAAATTAATCATTTCTCCACACTAGCCGTATATAGGCTAAGATTTGTTATAGATAGAGTCAACATGAAAACTTCAATGCCATGGTCGGGATTTGAACCACGGATCTTCTGGTTTCCGTCCAGTCGCTCTAACACATTGAGCTCCCACGGCCAACGTGCTGTCCTGACATTAAATTCTCACAGCTGACTCGTATATTTCCCCACTACGGGCTCTCGCATCCGAAATACACCGTAGCGACTTACTGTCGTAAGTACTCAAGTCCCAGGTTTCATCATTTAACTTTTATTATTTTAGTTAATTGATGAAAATTAATAATTTTTTTCATACTATCCGTATATAGGCTAAGGTTTTGATCGCCACAAACGGTGTATCTCGGATGCGAGAGCCCCTAGCGGTCTACTGGGTAAATATACGAGTCAAATGAAGAATGTAATGTCAGGATGGCACGTTGGCGATGGTAGCTCAATGGGTTAGAGCGACTGGTCGGAAACCAGAAGATCCGTGGTTCAAATTCTGGCCATGGCATTGAATTTTTCATGTTGACTCTATCTTGTCATCTATGTTTACGGAGTTAAACGAAACTTAAGCGAATGAGGACTTGGAACGCTATCGCTGTTCTAATAGCGCGCCTACTGTACAGTGATTGTCAAATCTTCCAAAATTTGATATAAAGCTACCATAAACAATATCACACTTCTCCCGAGATAACAAATCACTGCCGTTCTATTGGGTAACAGAAAAGTCAATTAGGGGTTCTGCGCCATTTAATTTAAATGTTTACAATATTTTAAAGTCAATCTTCCACTTCCCTTTCATTCCGAGCCCAAATGAACTATTAGCAGTCCACGGGCTCTTAAACCCTACCACACTGGATTACTCACCTTTATCCTAACTCATTAGTTTGCCATTTACTACAAAATGAACAAACACATGAAATCCGGTTCCATATGGATTTATTTTGCATATTCAGACAACCACTACGCAAAATTTGTTTCACACAGAGCGAAATTATTGCTGGAACATGACACCTACGAGGGTGGTCTGAAAAGTTTCCGATCTAATAAAGAAACAAGACACTTTTTCAGAAATTCTTTTTATTTTTCAACAGAGTCTTTTTATAACTCTACACACTTCTCCCAGCGATGCTCCCATCTCTGTAACACGCCCAAATAGTACTCGGCGTTCATCTCTGCAAAATAATTGTTCACGAAGGTGACGGCCTCTTCAGTTGACGAAAATCTTTGTGCTCCGAGCGCAATTTTCAGATGAGGGAACAAACAGAAGTCGCTTAGGGCTAGATCTGGTAACTGAGGTGGATGGTCAAGCAATTGAAACCATAATTCGTGGGGTTTTCGCCATTGCAGCTGCTGAGGCGTGCCCTTGATGAAACAGGATTTTCTTTTTCTACAAATGTGGCCGTTTTTCCGCAAGTTATGCCTTCAGCTTGTCAAGGAATGATGCGTAGTATACTCCTGTAATGTCCTTTTTTAAGATATTGTATTAAAATAGCCCCATAACTATCCCAAATACAGTCCCCATCACTTTCCCAGCCGAAAAACAGCTTTTGCTTTTTCTTGAGCCGGTTGCCCCCTTGCAGTCCACTGTTTGAACTGCATTTTTGTTTCGGACGAATAATGGTGTATCCAAGTTTCATCTACAGTAATTAATCGGCGCCAGAAGTCGGATTTATTGCGCCTAAACTTCGCCAACAGAGCGTTTGAAATGTTCATTCGAACACGTTTTTGGTCTAACGTGAGGAAACTCGGCACCCAACGTGCGGACACCTTTCTCATGTCTAAATGTTGATTTAATATGTGACAAACACGTTCTTTTGACATGTTTATAGCCTCTGCTATATCTTTCACTTTAATTCGGCGGTCGTCTAGCACCGTTTGGCGAACTTTGGAAATGTTTTCGTCATTAGTTGCAGTTTTTGGAAGTCCTGAGATGCATTGTCTCCCAAGCTCTTACGGCCACGTTTAAATTCGGCTCTCCAAAATTTTACTGAGGTAAATGATGGTGCAGAATCCCCATGCATAGAATCCAACTCATATTTTATTTTCGTAGGCGTATTGCCTTTCAAAAACAAATAATAAATGACAGCTCGATACTCGATTTTGTCCAATTTCATAAAAATATTCACGTCAACTCACTCAAATGATTGTTAGATAACAACTGAGCGTCTAAAATGGCTGAAGCTTTGGCGAGTAACTGTCAACAAATGAACAACAAAATTCACTAGCGTTTATTTACGAGTGCTCCCATCTTCATGTTGAGGTCGGAAACATTTCAGTGCACCCGTATAAATATTACAGACCTGAAAATTAACTGTTAGGTTATAATACATAAATCTCCATACTACCCTAAAGTGTTGCAATATTTTCTCAAGTTGAAGGTCCATGGTTCGATTTCAGTCCTTGGAATTGCATTTTAAGTCCTGTCCCAACCCTCGCATCTCAGTGACCCACGTGGAGTACCCACGAGGCTCAACCTGGTTCGGTGTACACTTTAGGTTCTTTCATTGCATAGTTCTCATATTATCGCTTCACTCTCCGAGGCAAAGAGCAGTGTCCATGGGTGTTCTCAGTAAACATAATGGATCTAGTCATCGCTTGGTGGAATGAGATTTCCTCGAATGTTGTAGAAACTCATATTAGGAAGGTTGAAACAATGGCAACAATGCTTCCTTGTAGCAGAGCTATGTCATCACTTCCTATTAATACCCGCCTCGGTATTACATGAAAGCGTGTCTGCCTTACATACAACAGGTCCCAAGTTTGGATCTCAGTTACCTGGGTAAGGCTTTTTCCGGGGTTTTCCCTAATCCTGGAAGATGAATGTCGGGTGACGCTTAAGTTCCACGGAACATGGACTCATTCATCTCTTAGCGTTGGAAGACGTAAATTTTAAAGAGTTCCTAGAGTGAGGTCTTACCTTGTACAACTTAGGACATCAACAATAAAAGCTTGTTCCAGCCATCAAAGGAAGGTAACCACGGCAGTCACGACTTCGAAGACCATTAGCATGTGTAGAAGGCATGATTTAATAATACACGCGTGAAAAATAAAATAAATTACAACATAGTAATCCAACTTTGTAAAACTCGTTTTTATTTTAAAATGTTTTATAATACAAAAAGCTCTAACACTCCCCCGGTGACTACTTGTTCGTAAATTTAAAAGCAAAATAACATGCAAAATTTACATTACAGCCGACCATAAATGTTTAACTTTTTATTTGCACTTCCATTTTTGTATGGAGGACTTAAACCTCCCCCTTCATAAAATAGCTTCTATACTTACAATACACTTTAAAATTAAATATATGTAGTATTTATTGGATAAATTTAATATTTATTACAAATTTCATAAATATAACTTTAATTAAACATTCATATCTTCATAGCATGAAGTTAGAAGTCATGAATTTTTTTTTGCAAATTTAATAAAAGCAAGATACAATTTAACATTTAACAAAGCCAATACAATGACATCATTCGCACTGAAATAACAGCTAAGCGGTGCAAAAATAAACTGACACCACAGCACCCGACTGGTCTGTTACTGAGAGCTGTTTGTCGTATGCTAACTGGAAATGTTATGTATTGGATACCACACCGTGAACAGCAAAAAACTCTTATGTTGACTAAAGGTACTGAGAAGGTACTGAACTTCCAGGAAGCTACTCTCAGGCATTACATTAACATGAAAATAGTGTCCCTCAGGGCTTAAGAATGTGTTCCGAAATGCCCGAAAGTTAAAAAACTAATACACACAATACCTCACTGAAAACCACCCAGATTTAGAAGCTAAAAGTGTTCCCATTGCCTGTACTGACACGCTGGTATAGCTGCTTTAATTCAGTAGTTTACATTGACAGTTATTTTGATGCAATTGTCAATTTATTTTCTAAAAGAAAAGCTTTCAGTTCCTGCACAAAATGTAATAAACGATCATTTTGAGATGCCAAGTGCTGCAATATTGTAAAGGTACAACAGCAACAATATTAGTTAGTTAGTTACTAACACTCCCCACATGGCAACCTTGGCCTTCGGGGTAACCTCACCCCACCAAGTGATGACCGGACCCATTTCTCAGGTGGAGGCACCCAGAGGGCGGTGTCCATTACCTCCGATGATAGGGTGATAGTGAAGATGGCGGTGAGGTGAGAGGACCTACAGCTTTTACCGTGGACTCCGAACCACGTTGGGCATAGGGGATACTTCACGTGTGCTAGACAGAGGTGAAGGCGTGGATAGGGCCGACTTAAAATCGCCAACCCCAGAGCCGGGAATCGAACTCGGGACCCTTAGAACGGGAGCCGCGAACGAAACCACCGCGCTACCCTGGCGCCCACAGCAACAATATTTGTTTCTGAAAATTGCAGATTGATAACAGATCCAATATTAGAATTTCAATAGAAGAAACTGTGACTCATCTTGTTTTGTCCCGAATTAACTCGCTGAGAACCAAATGTGAAACACTTGAAAGTGGTCACTTTGGAAACAGAGTAAGTGTACTTGTAGATCATATCATGGATCCCAGTGTTAGAGGAACAGTAGAAGAGAATCTAAAAGTTTGCTGCCGTATGACTTTGTCTAAATTAAACTCAATTATGGCAAAAGAAATTGATGATGTAATAACCATAAAAGCTATATCA
Source organism: Mantis religiosa (assembly GCA_030765055.1). Classification (NCBI taxonomy): domain Eukaryota; kingdom Metazoa; phylum Arthropoda; class Insecta; order Mantodea; family Mantidae; genus Mantis; species Mantis religiosa. The sequence goes on along the minus strand of CM060951.1, from coordinate 202,970,104 downwards.
TTTGTTTGAACCTTCTAGGCTAGTTACTAAATCAAATATAGGTGATTTAAATCATGTAATAGCAGCACTTAAAGAGCTAAATGCATTTAAAACCAGTGGTATTACTTCTGATTCTGAATTTCTTCTTTATTTCGTGTTATAAATAATTATTTATTATTATTCAACCATCTTCTGCATATTGAAACTTAGCTGAATTTTCTCATGTATGACATTTTAACAAAATTTGAAGCTTTACAGAACAACTAATTATGTAATTTATCACGGGGCTTGCAAAATAAATTGTTTTGGTTGTAAATGCCATTACAGTTGCTCTACGTTAAAAAATTAAACATTACCAAGAGAGATAGCGTCTATATCTCACAAAAAGTGCAATTCTTGTACAACTGGCCAACTTGTTTATTTTGGCAGAGGTTTTCAGGACTGCAGGTAATTATTAGGATACGTTACACAGCACAAATTTTTTCTAGCCTCATTACCGATGTTACCTTTCATCTTGCAGGTTAGCAGGATTAGACGAGATTTACGATTGTATGCAGCTTACACGATAAGCCCGAGCATGTCCATCGAAGGAACGTTAAATACTCTCTGCTCTGTGCATGCAGTAGTGAACATATACACACCGGGTTAATGCTGTATCCCGAATGAATAGTTTCTTTTTCTCTCATTAGTTTTTAAGCCAGTATAACTATGATATGCTTACAAATCAACTGTTAGATGTTTCGTAAAGTGCTACTACAAATTATTTTAAATTCTGCATTCCCTGTACATGTCCAGAAAAACCAGAAGTTACTACAATTTTAGAGTAATTATATGTTCTAAAATTCCTCCCATAAGACATTCTTGTTTTCTCTACTGCAAATCTAGAAGACAGGGAACGAATTGTATTTTACCAAAAATTAGATATAGGATTTCGCCGTAAATACACTTCATTTTTCAACAAGTTTGGTGAGTGAGTGAATGAGTGAGTGAGTGAGTGAGTGAGTGAGTGAGTGAGTGAGTGAGTGAGTGAGTGAGTGAGTGAGTGAGTGAGTGAGTGAGTGAGTGAGTGAGTGAGTGAGTGAGTGAGTGAGTGAGTGAGTGAGTGAGTGAGTGAGTGAGTGAGTGAGTGAGTGAGTGAGTGAGTGAGTCCAAGCAGCGTAACACCAAAACGAATGGCAGCTAAATGCCATTTAAGTATTTAAGTTTAGTATAAGTATTTAAGTATTAAGTATTTCAGTAATTATTTAAGTATTTAAGTTCACTGTCTTTATTTTTAATTTACGTCCTCCAACGTTAAGTCATATCCGACAATGAATGGAATGGGTTAAATGATGCTTAAATGAGCCCAGGGTCTATGGAGCTTAGAGCTACTCGACATTCGTCATTGGGGATAAAGGAAAACCCCGTAAAAAACTATCCAGGTAACTCACTCTGGTCGAGATTCGAACTCGGGATCTCTTGCACGTGAGGCAGACACGCTACCATCCACGCTACCGAGGCGGGCATTTACCATTTTGAAAGGATATCATATAAAGATTTTCCAAAATGACCCCTTCACAAGCTATACTTCATAATGAAATATTTTAGAAAGTTTTGATTTTTCCAATGTGTCTCGAACAATTTTGATTACAATACTATCTATACATTTAAGACGTTTTCATCACAAATGCAGGCTGAATTTGAATTTCTTTGCAAATAACACCGTAAGCTCTCTTTATTTTTGATGGCATTTTTATATTTACTAAATCCTAAATGACATACAAAATTTTATTATAAAGACATAAATCTCGTAAAGGCATATAATTTATGTGGAGTTAACCACAGTTAATATATTCCTTGTTATTAATTTGAATTTCTCAATACTTTTCTCAAGTAAGAAGTCGTTATTAGGTTATTTCACTCCTCTCTGTATCTCTCCCGTCTCTCTCGACAGATAAAACGTAATTTGAAGGGCATCACATAGTGGCTAGTTTTTAGAAGTTTTGCTATCCCTTGAGGCTACTGTTTTCCAGTATTCTCGTTGGATCTACAAGGAAACATGTAATAAGGGCATTTTATAACTGTTTATTTCGATTAAGTAATGCGAGTAAGTTAGAATAATTCGTATGTTATTAAACAGTTTGTTGAACAAGGATAGAGTATGTCATGTGAATGTATATCATCAGAATTCGGATTGTCAATACCACTCCAGCTCATTGTGATAATCATTGAAAGGAATTTTGTTGTTTTTTTCCCACCGTGTAAAGCTTTCTCTTTGAAATTTAGTGCCGAAGTGTAAATAAACTGTTGTATTTGTTGGCAGTCATTTATCGCACATTCAATGACTATTTCAATCACAGGTTGTGCTTCTCTGATACGATGCATTGGAGAGATTTCATAGCAACTCACCCTCCTCCCCTTTTAGGTTTCATAAATTCAATAACAGGTAAATATCGCCTATGCGTTTCTCGCAACGATACACAAATTCCCCGTTTGGTGTTCTAAAAGTTAGCCGTGTAAGAGCAGCATACATTCATAGCCTTCCTAATTTGTTGACGCCATCTCTGTTAAACGCTACTTCACGCAATAACCTCGGCATTAGTCATTCTCTTTAGGGGCCTACTTCTCCATGTTCTTTCACAAACTATCTACTCAGAAGAAAACTGATTGTCTAATATTAGCGACAATAATAATAATAATAATAATAATAATAATAATAATAATAATAATAATAATAATAATAATAATAATAATAATAATAATAATAATAATAATAATAATAATAATAATAATAATAATAATAATAATAATAATAATAATAATAATAATAATAATAATAATAATAATAATAATAATAATAATAATAATAATAATAATAATAATAATAATAATAATAATAATAATAATAATAATAATAATAATAATAATAATAATAATAATAATAATAATAATAATAATAATAATAATAATAATAATAATAATAATAATAATAATAATAATAATAATAATAATAATAATAATAATAATAATAATAATAATAATAATAATAATAATAATAATAATAATAATAATAATAATAATAATAATAATAATAATAATAATAATAATAATAATAATAATAATAATAATAATAATAATAATAATAATAATAATAATAATAATAATAATAATAATAATAATAATAATAATAATAATAATAATAATAATAATAATAATAATAATAATAATAATAATAATAATAATAATAATAATAATAATAGATATGTTGTGACTTTGTGGGTTCGTTAAATTAAAAGTCAAGTTTGCAGATATTTTAAATGCTCTTTATTTCTGTAGAAAGACACTGTTAGTACACCCCTTTGCAGCAAGCTGACGTAACATAAACCAACGCAATCTGTCATCACTTCCTCACACGTAAATAAACAAAAGAGTTTGAAATCTCAGCTGTACGTGCAGAATTATCGAGTCCAATTACCACTGCCCCCTAGCGATTCGCTGCTTCTTTTATATCTCCACTCATTGTTCTAGAAATTTGTGGAACGTTCTCTAACAATCAAGACGGAACCAGAAGAAATACGAACCTTCCACATAGCAGAGTGGCGTCGTTGAAGGTTGAACCTCCTCGGAGGAGGAGGGGCCTTCGACATTTTGCCATTTCGAGAGCTTGTCGCTTACTGGCATGGTGGTGAGTTTTAATGATATGACGGTGGGTAGATGGTGGTGTATAGGTAATGTAATGGATTTTAATTAGTTTTTAGGGATTGGATGTGCACTGGATAGCTCAAATGTGGTTTGTAGGAGCTAGCACTGGACTGGGTCACTTGTAGGTTTCACCGGGATCGAGGTCGTATTTCTCCAGACCACGGATTAGACTATTGAAGCTAGAAGGGATAGGGTAAGGATGTAGTCTGTGATTTTCGGGAAGGAGAGGTTTGCATGGATATTATCATTACGGATGTAGCAATCGGAAGCTGTTGCTATCCGAAGGTAGCGGTTTTGAAGGACTTGGAGTTTGTGGAGATGGGATTTTGCTGCAGCTCACCAGACTGTGCAAGCATAGGTTAGTGCAGGGCGGAGTATTTTCTTGTATATGAACAATTTGTTGTACAAGCTCATTGTCGATTTCCTATTATACATAGGATACAGCATGGCCATCCTTCTGGACACTTTATTTGGCACAGTGCTTTGTGTTGTTTCCACGTCAGACGCCAATCCAGGGTTACTCCGAGGTATGTAGCCTCCGTGGACCATTCTACTTCTTCTCCAGCCAGGCGGAGATTGGGTACATCTTGCAGAGTGCGGCGGGTGAATGTGACTGCCTGAGATTTAGTTGCATTTATCTTCAGGCGTCAAGTGATGAACCAGGCAGATAGCATATCAGCATATCAGCAGCCTTGGTTACTGCATTAACATGGCGTTTAGATGTGACTGTTAATGCAGTATCGTCAGCGAATAAGTAAAGGTTACAGCCCATTAGGTTAGGGAGGGTGTTTATATAGGTGACGGATAAGAGGGGTACAAGGACACTTCAGAGAGAATGCGTGTTCAAGAAGCACAAGAAGACATGAAGTACAACATAGAGATTTATACCGACGGAAGCAAGATAAATGGAAAAGTCGGAGCAGCAGCAGTAATTTTCCAAAATGGGGAAGAGGTTAAAAAGCTGAAGTATAAACTCGGTGAGTACTGCTTCAATAACCAAGCAGAAAAGATAGCAATTCTAGAGGACCTTCGAGCAGTAGCCGGCAACAGTTTAGAGCTTACAGTGGGAAATAATTCAGGCGTAGTGAACACGGACAGCCAGATTACAGTAACCTTCTTATGAAGTCAAATCCGAAGCAAAATAATAGAAGAAATAAAGACCAAGATCAAGCATCTGCAGGACAACGGCTGGACCATCCACATAAAATGGGTAAACGCACACGCGGGGCTACGCGGGAACGAACTAGCAGACCGTCGGCAAAGGAGGCTGTACAGGAACACAACGGGGAGATTATCTACAGCGAGATACCTAGGACACACATAATCAAGGGGGCAGAAGAGAAAGGACTGCGAAGGTGGCAAGACCAATGGAAGAACACAACAAAAGGAAGAATCAGCAAACAGTTCTTTCCTTTTGTGCAAGAACGACTAAAAATGAGGATCCCACTCAACGGAGAGACTGCCGCCATCCTAACTGGACATGGGAAGACAAGGGACTACTACAACAGATTCAAAATAGCGGAAAGTGCAATGTGCAAATGTGAACAACAAAACCAAACAGTGGATCATTTAATATACGATTGTCCTCTTCTGAACAGTGAAAGATTAGAACTCAAACAAAACATTAGACTGAGAGGTGGACAGTGGCCGCCAACAAACAGTGATCTAATCAAGCACTACCAAAATCAACTTTTAAAATGCATAAACAAAATAGACTTTAAAAAAATGTTAAAGCATAATAAAAAAATTGTATCATATATTGAAAACGTGTAACACTTGAAAAAATTGTAATTACTACAACTTGTAATAAGTTTAAGGAATTCATTAGTGTTACGATGTAACGGAGCATGCAGTGTAATAAATAAATTTAAGAAAAGGAGACTGCCTTGAGGTACCCCGGCGTGAATACCGTAGGGATGAGAGTGCATGTCGTCCCTGGCAACGACGAAGGAACGGTTTTTGAGGCAGATGTTGATGAGGTGTATAAGGTATGCTGGGATATTGTACGAACCTTCCAGACGGCTGTCTCTTTCTTTCTCTGTTTCGGCAGGCTTTTTATCTCCACGTTGCACTGTCTGTCTATACGTAGGTCGCGCCCGTCACAACGGCCACATTATTAATCATGTTGTGGGCAATTATTCTCCATTATTTATTTTAAAACATTTTAAGATTACATGTACAACATAAATAAAACCAAAGTAAAATATATTGAACTATTTATTGCCTATTTTTTCTCCCGAAATGCTTCCATTTTACTAGAGTACGTTTGGCATTCCAACCAAAAAGTAGACACCGAGCTTCCACTGAATTTGAAAAAACATGCATCCAAAATTTTTTCAAACTGCATTTTTATAAAGATATAGATCCAAAAACCCTCTTTAAAGTCCTAAAAGTGCTATATATTTACACAAGCCTCGTTCAGGCACTGCTTTTTTGTTTGTCCTATTTGAGATATAACCCCTTCAAATAAAATTAAACACACACAGCCCTTACAACATAAAAGCTTGTACGTTTCACCCAACCCTCCATGGTTTGTCCAACTACATGGAGCAACAGGCATTCAGGAGATTATTTCCACACAGGTCGAAATGTTCTACAATAACTACTCAACCCGCATTGAAATTCCTGTACTCATGGACCTCCGTTGTCTACCTTGTCCTGTTTACCTTTTGTTTCATTGTTGAAATGTATTACAGTGATGTGTATAGCCCAAACGCGTTGATTCACCAATAAAACATTTAAACAGAAGACAGAAACAAATGAATGTCTCTTTCAGAATAGTTTATATAGGGTATTTCATTTAAAAGCTAACGATGTACTATTTCCTTACATGGCTGATATCTAGATTTAAAAATAAAACACAATTTAGGTACATATATTGCTTAATTAGTGAACAGCTCTACGTTATTTAAAATCATGTCCCATTTAAACGTCAAACAAGTATTCGTCTAGTATACAGGATCCCAGGTCATGGTGCCTCGCTGACACACACCCCTTCCCTTTTCTTATGCAGTTGTGTTTCATCCCCTGTGGTTGATAGTTCCAGTTCCAAATCTTCAGTCTGCCTCTATCTTTCCATACTTTAGCCTACATACATCAATTGTGAAAGAACAATTAATTTCCATTAATTGTACCTAATAGTGGTCCGAACTATAAAGGCCGGGCCTTAAAGTACTTACAGCATAGTAAGTCGCCATTAAGGTAGTTGTCTCATGTGTTTATGAGAACTCTTAAGTGGTTTACCGGGAAAAATACGAGTCAGTTGGAGAATTTAATGCCATGTTGGCACGTTGGTCATAGTAACTCAAGGATTAAAGCGGCTGGACGGCAACCAGGAGATGCGTGGTTGAAATCCCGGCTATGGCATTGCACTTTTCAGTTTTACTCTATCTTTCCAAACTTCTTTATTCTATGCCAGCTCTCTACCCCCAAAAAATAAATGCAATTTGTAATACAAAGTATCGTATATTTTGGAAAATTAATATTAAACCACAAATTTGTTTTTATCTTCATCTAGACATTTAGAATATGTTTTTTATATAATAAAATGCAACAGTAAGGCACAAGAAAACGGCCACGCCGTGGCTCAGTGGTTAGACCGCTTGGCTCTCACCAAGGCGGCCCGGGTTCGATCCCAGGCAACTGCAAAGTGAGATTTGTGATGGACAACACGGCGTTGGGGCGGGTTTTCTCCGGGACCTCCGGTTTCCCCCGCCATCTCATTCCACCGGTGGTCCATCTTCATCTCATGTATCATCAGTGTCATCGCCTGCGGTGCCGTATGTAGTAAAAGCGGGCGTTAAACACTACACATTTCATTTCACAAGAAAACAAATACATCTTGGAAAAATTTAAAGTTAATGAATTTTGTTCCATTAGAATTATTCTCAAGTTACTGTCACGTTTAAGCATACCTAGCATTCATAAAAGTATTTTCATTCTGTCTTTCACATTATTATATGAACAAATATATAATTTTCGCATTTTATATATTTTCAAAATACATTAAAACGTGATTTACAAATTTTGAAAAATAAAACTAGAATACAAATTTTATGAGTTAACGACAATTGGATGAATAATAATTGAGCTAATGTATTATAATGGACTGCACGGCACACAGAAATTGCACTTATCTGTGTATGGGGAGCGGGTAATTGTGGCCATGCGTTTTGCTTTTCTCCGAAGAGAAAATTTCTACTAGAGCTTGTAGATCATTGTATACAAAGTCATGAGCAATAAGGAATCACAATTATGTCTCTAAAACCACAACCCGGGAGGAAGGATGATGCGACAGGAGACAGAGCGTGGTCGTCTTAAGGAGCTACGTCAGTGCAGAGGGCAGGGTCCTTACATTTCACTTGATGGAACCTTCCCCGGCAGGCGGGGACAGCGGATATCCCACTCTTCTGTTGTTCGGAAGCAGTCCCACCACAGATTCCAAGACCGGCCATTAGGGTTGCCAGATGCTCCGTTTATTCCGAAATCCTCCGTTTTTTCTCCCAAAGTTTGTTCCTCTGTTTATTATTTACACGGAGTACGCAATTCTCCGTTTTCATTTGGCTACTGCGAATTATTACGAGGGTTCTTCAATAAAGAATGATCACTTTTTTTTTTTTTTTTTTTTTTTTTTTTTTTTTTTTTTTTTTTTTTTTTTTTTACAACGTACCTTTACTTATCCTCATAACTTTGATGGTCCTTCTCAAAATAGTCTCCCCTGAATATGATGCACTTGTCTCCTCAGCGTTTCTGCCAGTCTTCAAAGACATGCTGGAAACCATTTTTTGAGAGATCTTTCAAAATCGCCTCCGCAGCCTTCACCACAGCTTCCGATGATGGATAATGCCTCCCACGAAGGCGTTTCTTCAAGTTAGGGAATAGAAAAACGTCAATGGGGCTAAATCCGAACTCTAGGGAGGGTGAGGGATGCATTTCACGTTAACTTTTGCAAGATATTCGACAACAACATGGACAATATGCGGCCACGCATTATCGTGGTGCAGCATCCAGCCTGCTTCACGGAAATGTGGCCTTTTGCGCCAGATATGGACGCCAATGTTTTCAGGACATCCCTGTAGTGTTGTCCAGATACTGATGTGTGCGGAGGTACAACATGTTGATATACCATTCCATGAATATCAAAGAATTAGATGACCATAAGTTTCCCAGCAGAAGCAACCACTTTTTCTTTTTGCGGGGTTGGTGATGAAGGAGATTTCCACACTGAGCTTTGCTGTTTCCTCTCAGTATGAAAATGATGTAGCCAAGTTTCATCATCAGTGATTACGTTTTAAAGCAGTAACTGTAACACCGGGCCCAACTTCCTTTGAAATTGATTGTGTCTCCCCTTTAAACATTTTAAACCACTTTCGAGCTGTAGGGAAGAATAGACTCTCCATAGGCCTCCTGTGACATTGTATAGGCCTCAACTGAAGATTTGTTGAGACGAAAGCAGAATTTCAAAGCCGCATATTGTTCCTCGCGTGTTACCTCCATTGTAGTGGTACGCGATACTGGACATGCCTCAACTTGCCTGATTCTCACTGGTGGGATCCAGAAATAGCAACAATGAAACTACTGCCACGTGTTTGCTTGATATTAAAGCTAACAGAATATAATAAGATTGAATTTTAGTGCGAAAAATTATGACCGTAAAAAGTTATGATCATTCTTTATTGAACAGCCCTCGTAAATCTATTTTAAGCGTCGCTGTTGGAAGCTAAACCTAAATTGTTTGTTATCGAGCAAAACGATAGTTGGAAAATGTTTCAGGATGAAGACGATCCATCAAAGACTCCTCCACGGAATTGAAGGCAAAACATCATGAAACATATTTCAAGAAATGGAAAGATATATTTCGGTGGGTAAATCCGGCATCGGACGAGAATCGCCCATTTTGTACCACGTGCAGAAAAAAAAGCAGCATTTCACATAGTGGACAAAGTGTTTTGAGACAACATGAACGTTTTAACGGGCACCTAAGCAAGGAAAAATGTAATGCTAGGGTTGGAAATCAACTTTTGAATTATTTGGTCAATTTGAAAAATAAACAAGAACATGACAGTATCACAGCGTGCCTACTTGGTTTAGTGTATCATGTAGTGAGACACAATAAGGCAGAGTTCCAGGTGACAGTGAACTATGAGAATAAAAGTTAATGTATTCAGCATAATATGTGTTTGCCAATTTATCTTTCTTAGTCCAAAAATATTTAAAAAATGAGTCACTCCATTTTCCCCCCTTGGAAATCTGGCAACGCTACCGGCAATCGTCCTACCGAAGGAGGAGTCTTTTACTCAGGGCATATCAGCCGCGCCGTAGCCGAGCGGTTAGGCAGCCCGGATTCGATCACACGAGAGCGTACGAGAGCGTATGTGAGATTTGTGGTGAACAACTGGCGCTGGGGTGGGTTTTCTCCGGGATCTCCGATTTCCCCCGCCATCATCCCACACGTGCTCCATCTTTCTCTCATGTATCATCAGTAACACTGCCTGCGGTGCCGTATGTAGTAAAAGCGGGCGTTAAACACTACACTTTCATACACTCATTCAGAGCTTATCATCCTGCCATGCACCGCCGAGACACCCGCCAACACTTCTACCCTGAAACAGACCACCAGATGAGAGATGATGTGAAATGGTAGCTAATGCAGATGATATTCAGGGGATGTAATTTAACTACCCATCATTCGCCTGGCGACACGGGAAAACCCTCGACAAAACCATAGGCCACATAAATCGGCCAAGGGAATCGAGACGGGAACTCCGGAATGCGAGCCATAGACGAAACCGTAAAGAATGGAAAAGGTGCTATTAGTAATTTTTACTTCTTGCTCCACATACCTAGTAAATGGAAAGTACATTCGA
>CM060951.1:202914578-202949578 GCA_030765055.1 Mantis religiosa | reverse complement strand
CTGAGAAATGGGTCCGGTCATCACTTGGTGGGGTGAGGTTACCCCGAAGGCCAAGGTTGCCATGTGGGGAGTGTTAGTAACTAACTAACTTATTATTTTAATGCGTGTTTAAGTAGCAATTTTTAGAAAGTATGCTAGGAAATTTCGTAATTGCTCCAAAAATGGGAGAAATTATAATACAAAGTAGTCCTTCTGGAAGTCTTTTATCTTTAACTCGAGGTCCAAAAGCTATGCATATTTAAGGATACCTAAACTGAAAATTGGAGCACCTCAACCCACTCACCAAAGCATCCAACTGGCACAATACGCAGATGACACCAGAGCAAAACTAAAAGACTCAAAATCTAAATTAGAACGACAACTTCAAACCTTCAGTACTTGGGCAAACAAATAGAGAAACACAATAAACCCAAAAAAGCAGTACATAATATTTTTCAGATAATGCAAATAAAAACATAAAAATACTACCATAAATTACAACAAACATAATATAAAAACCCAAAACGAATTAACATACTTAGGAGTGACGCTGACGGAAAAAATAAACACAAAAACACATTTCAATAAAAAAGCTTCAAGCCGCAAAAGTTTCAACCATATGTTTAAAACTTTTATCCAAAACAGGGAAGGAAGGATTATCAACCAACAACCTTACACAGCTATATACCAGACATGTTTTTAAGTCAGTACCGTTTTGCGATGCCGCCGCCACAGTGCTACGGTCGGCGTTCCGCGCATGCGCGCTTGTTACCTACATCTTTTGTCCACGCACTGACGCCATTATAGTCTTATTCTTCATTGCATACGTTGGCTACTGAGTGTTTAAGATGCCTCCGAAAATCGTGAGTCCCGCCGATTGTGAAGTACGGGCTGTTATACGATTTCTTAGTGCTAAAGGCGTAAAACCGATCGATATCCATCCTGATATCTGTGAAGTTTACGGACAAAACATTATGAGTGATGGAATGGTAAGGAAATGGGTGAGAACATTTAAAGATGGCCGCACAAATGTGCATGATGAAGAACGGAGTGGGTGTCCTTTGGTCGTTACTGAATATTTGGTGCAGAAAGTGGACGAAAAGGTTAGAGAAAACAGACCCTTTACAATATCATCATTGTGCGACTATTTTCCTCAATATTCTCGTAGTGTTTTGTATCGCATTGTGACCGAGAACTTGAAGTACCGGAAATTGTGTTCACGTTGTGTTCCGAAAATGTTGACGGATTTGCACAAAACCCAACGTTTAGGCAGTGCATGGACTATCCTTGAGCGGTACCACAATGAAGGTAGAGATTTTGTAGACCAAATTGTTACTGGTGACGAAACATGGGTGGCCTACGTCACACCAGAATCGAAACAATGCATGGAATGCCGACATTCATCATCACCCCCAAAAGTGAAGTTTAAGCAAACAATTTCTGCCCGGAAAATCATGTGCACAGTTTTTTGGGACAGAAAAGGAGTATTGCTAGTGGAGTTTCTGCCTCGTAATGAGACAATCAATGCAGCGTCTTATTGAGAGACATTGAACAATCTGCGCCGTGCAATCCAGAACAAAAGACGTGGCAAGTTGAGTACGGGTATCATTTTGCTGCATGACAATGCCCTTCCACATGTGGCTAATCGGACCAAAGATCTCATCAAATTTTTTCAATGGGAAACTCTACATCGTCCTCCATACAGCCCTGATCTGGCGCTCGACTACCATTTGTTCCTGCACTTGAAGATACATCTGAGCGGTCAGCGTCTTCAGGACGATAACGAAGTCAAAACAGTTATGATACAGTGGTTAACACGTCAGGCGGCAGAATTTTATGAGGAGGGTATTCAATAACTGGTGCCACGTTATGACAAATGCCTCAATGTCCACGTAAATTATGTATAAAAGTAGATTAAGTTACAGGCTTTCATGTAAAATTAAAATTATTGCGATATCTACGCACGTCTTTTGTTAATTCCAAAACGGTATTGACTTAAAAAACATGCCTCGTAAAGCAATTATAAGACTAACATTTACAAATGCTGCAATAGCACTATAGCCCATCACGAACCAGGCAGTAATAAACAGCATGATAGAAGATGTCTAAGAATAACAATGAAACTACCACCATGGACCAAAAACAACGAAATCCATAAATATCCAGAACGGCACCCATAACTGACGAAATTAAAAAATATACTTTCAAATATATGCAGAACGCAAGTGACCGACCACACAGACAAAGAGTTATTGATAAAGCCAAACAATAAAAACTAGTGCAATTACGTCAGAAAACCAACCCAAGCGAACCAACTTTACTGACCTTTATCAAAGATTGCAAGGACATCATAGAAGATGAACAGGAACGATTCCAAGAACACCTAGATATACTACTCGGAAATATCACTGTAAATCCAGCATCACACACCAAGTCAACTCAAATTAATCAAATCACCATCCACAAACAGAAACCAAATCTATCAAATATACTAAAGATAAAAAAGCACTTACCAAAAAAACAAAAGGCCAGCTGCCACTACAAAACAAAATAAAGCTAAGAGGCTTTCTCTCCTACCCTAAATTAAAATTAAAATGCATGTTCGCTGAAGAGGGCGAGATAAGCTCTGAAACAGGGTGAGATAAACTCTAAAGCCCAATAGTAATTGTGAAATTGGAAATCCTGAACTAAAACCATCAGCTTTTTAAGATTTATACCACAGATTTAACTTAGTACAAATATGATACAGTCCTAATTTTATCAATTTAACTTTGATAGTTCGGAAAATATTGTAAGATTTATTTATTTTTTAGTTGCGTCACCGAAAAAGTCCCTTGTAACAAAATAACTTAAACTTTGATCTATTATTTTAACAACAGGTTCCCGATACATCCGTTTTTTAATTTCTCCTACGTTTCTTTGTGTCTCAATAACTTTAGGCTCCCGAAATTTTTAAAGCTATGAACATGGCTTTTTCTCCCAAAAAGTTCTTTTTTTTTTTTTTTTTTAGTTTTGAAGTAAAGAAAGTGTGCTTAAATTCTATTCACTGTGTTTCTACAAACGTGTTTAGCAAGTTTCATCAGTCTAACACAAAAACTGTGACGCAAGGAGCATTTTAAATGATGAAAAATGCTCTAATTTTTAATAGCCAGAAATCAAGGATAAAGACTTGGAATTAATAAGTACATAACACTAGCATTTACGTAACTTTCAAACTCGATTAGAGCGTTAAAATGACTGCGGTGGTTGTTTAAATATTCTTTGGATTCAGGAATGCTTACACTATTTTATAGACCAAAAAGAGGAAAAAGTGATTTTTTGAAAATTTTCATGAAATTTTAGTCATACATATCCCTAAAACTTTGTAAAATTAACATTGTTGCTGATAACACTATTATTGACTAGGCCTGTAGAAAGATATGCAAAACAGTTTTACGAAAACAGCGCTTCTGGTATTTTTGATATAAAATATACACCTTTTTTTTAATTTTACGTCCTCCAACTTTAAGTCATATCGGACGATGAATGGAATGGAAGAAATGATGCTCAAATGAGCCCAGGGTCCATAGAGCTTAGAGTTACCCGAAAATCATATTTCAGAATAAGGGAAAACCCCCGGAAAGAACCTTATCCAGGTAACCCACCCTGAACGAGATTCGAAAACGGGACCTCTTGAACGTGAGGCAGACTCTCTACCACCACGCTACCGAGCCGAGCATATAAGATTTTGGAGAAATTATAAGATTGCCTGTATATCACCTTTAATGGGGCAGAAGCATATAATTTCCTGTCATAAATTTGTCACAAGCACTTAAAATCGGTTCAAAATAACTTATAAATAAAGAGATGTATAGATATGACAGTGAAAGCTAAAGAATCAATGAAAATTCAAAGATCTATTAGTTTCTCAAATGAAAACATAACTTATTGCTTATTAAATTAAAATGTAGAAAGTTATAAAGCACACATACATAAGCAAAGTCTAAGTGCATTTGTTTGCTTGTTTTCTTAAATTTGCGTCCCCCAAGTTAAGTCATATCGGACTATGAATGAAATGGGTGAAATGTTGCTCAAAATGTCCAGGGTCCATGAAGCTTAGAGTTACCCGACATTCGTCTTGAAGGATACGGGAAAACCCCGAAAAACCCTTATCCAGGTAACTCACTCTGACCGAGATTCGAACTCGGGACCTCTTGAACGTAATGCAGACACGCTATCATCTACGCTACCGAGGCGGGCAGTCTAAGTGTAGAAATGATATTTAAGTCAGATAAGCCCTGAAGCTTTGCTGACGACGAATATGTTTGTTTTGTTTTTTTTCTCGGGAAGCAAGCCAGGTGAAAAAAAACCATTAGATATCGACGTTTCTGGATTGTGTATCTCTCCCATCATCAAGATATAAAATTGTATAACTACAAATGAAATACTGAATATAACACAAATATAAACACAGACAAAACGCTATCAAAATTCGCATTACTAAACAAAAGACTGTTTTCAGTAAATTAAATGCCAGATCAGGAGATGGCGAGAGTATAGAAAATTAATTCTGTCAAAGAAACGTGACTACTTAACTTCATTATCAAGCTGTATAGATCTGTGAGTCTTAAATCGATGGGTTTCTATTTTAAGGCCCGTTTTCAAGAGGAGCTCAACTGAAATCCAGTATCACGATTAAGCGTGCTCCTCTCAGAGGAAATGACCAAATTCTCCTTAACTCCCTTCTCCCAGTAACTTCTTTTTTAATTTACGTCCTCCAACTTTATGTCATATCGGACGATGAATGAAATGGGTGAAATGGTGCTCAAATGAGCCCGGGGTCCATGGAGCTTAGAATTACCTGACAATCGTCTTTCAGGATAAGGGAAAACCCCTGGAAAGAACCTTATCCAGGTAACTCACCCTGAACGAGATTCGAAAACGGGACCTTTTGAACGTGAGGCAGCCACGCTACCATCTGCGCTACCGAGGCGGGCCTCCCAATAACTGTTACATTTTGCCAAGATTTTCGTCTCCCGAAAGTTGGCTCTATGGTCGTTATCAAAACAATGCTCTGCCAGCCCAGACTTCTCAGGTTGCATTAAACGAATGCTCCGTTCATGCTCCATGTTTAAATTTAAGTCGTATTACAATATCCCAGCTTTGTTTATCATGGTGGCTTAATTGTTGTTAAGTAATTGCTATTGCTGAGTAATTAAAGAACAAGGCTCAGGTAACCCAAAGTTAATTCTTAGCGTAAGGACCATTATTTGTTATAAATTGTTGTTGTAAAATGTGTAACAAAAAATTTTGTTATAAAATGTTCCTTCGCGTACTGTAGCATTATTTTCATTAATTTTTATTTTATAAAAAGTATCTCTTATGATTTTAACTAAAATATAAGAGCTTTCAGGTAAATTTGTCATAGATAAAATATATACTTTGAGTGGAGTCCTCACCGTCCAGAATGAATGCTATTTTTATGATTTCTCAAACATGATGATGTAATTAAAGAACGCAATGTATGCTAAATACGTATTTGTGGCATTGGCTATTTCCGAGTCGTTCGTTTGTTTTATTTTAAATTTTCCGCTACTTTAGTTTGTTGACATTCATTTATTTCGCATGCTCATGTAAATAGTGAAATTTCAATAACAACATATAAACTTTAATTGGCTTTTAAAAGACTGTGTTTCAACCTTGTATAAATGGAACTGTAATCAAATTCATTTCTCTGAACCTTTATTTGGATTAATATGAAGTGGATAGGAAAGATCTTTGAAAAGTTCACAGAAGTGAGATAAAAATAAGCCAGAAAGTCTCGTCCTTGATGCCACATTTAACTGGCAGTTCGACTTTAAAGAGAAGATATAAACTTCCTAGTTACCAGTATCATTTTTTATGATTTTCAACTCTCTACAATTAACTTTTGGGCTGTTTAATAAAATATTTATAAACTGTTACTAGTTTAAAGAGCACAGTTAAAATAAAAAGTCGTAAATGTGTGCATTCCATTACAGTTCAAATGTGTTCTTTTGTGGCGAAAACACTTCGTCAATATTCATATTTATTTTGAGCTGTGGAGGCACACTACGGAAAAATTTAAAATTTAGAAAGTTATGTATTTAATCTACTATTTATTTTGTCATAAATTCTTCATAATATTTAAATGTTACATTTCTAAACCTTAAAGTTCCATAGAAACTACCCCAATTCCACCGAACTCGAAATAGGTCGCTAAATTTCTTATACATTTACACATACGTAAAATGTCACCTCCATTTATGCAGTTGTTTTGAATTGCTTTGTATCCACACAGACATGAACAAACAGCACTAGCAAATGTTTCAGTGACGTAAGACAGCCGCAAAGAAATCTACCTCTTAGTTTAGCCCAATTCAACCTCATAACAGAATGACGCTGTGAATGGCGTAATCATTACGCTCCCAAAACTGTTCCAAAATGTAATTTTATTATGTAAAATATTTGGAGGAATATTTACAGCTAGAATAAATACACACTTATTTTATCTACTGTTATCTACAGAGAGCCGAGGAAGCATTTCACTCTACCTATAAATTCAATACAGTGATTTTTCCAGAAATATAGAGTTTGAGACCGTCTTCTGAAAACGTAGAAAACTTTGTGTGGTGTTATACTTGCGTAACGTAACAAAATTACATTCTTTTGAATATCAATCTCAATCTCAAATTTGTAATATTAAAAAATCTCAAAAATCGCTCTAATAATAATAGAATAGTGCAAGATATTTTCATGATAATGAAACGTACGCCTTGAATTTTCTAGAAATAACCCCAGGGGTCTCTTCTCATTCTCAATTACTTTTATAAACGTTAAGTGATAAAACGTGAGAAATAGACAAAATCTTACATAGCTTTCGTTGATGTTATTTGTTACTGTGTTGTATTTTCTATCAAATAGGGTGCTTTTCGAATGGTTATATTCATGTTTTCCCGTAGACACGTAAAAGAAATGGAATTTCAAAGTCATCAGCAGTGATTCCGTTTTTAAAAGTCTAAATCTCTCTTTGGCCTAATGCGTTCTTGTAGGTAACTAAAATATATGAATGTGCAATTATAATTTATCTGAATCATGAAGAGGTAGATAAAACAATTAACATTTATATGAATAGTTGAAGAAGAGTGTGGGTATAGATTTTTCTTTATATGAAGGCAATATATCAGATGTTTTCTCCATTTTAGGTTATTTTGTCTCAAATAGGTGTAGCTAAGATAAGTGTTGTTGTGTATAAGCAGGTAACTCAAAAATATTAATTAACAAGCAAATACAAGTGTCAATATTGCACATTTATCTAGTGATGTGTTGCCTCACAACATTTCGAAAACTTCAACTGGTAAAAATACTTTACTTTTACGTCATTGTGTTCTATATGTGAAGGGTGATCGATTATTACAACTGGATCAATTTTCACATAAACAGTCAGCTTTGAGCCAAGCATCGCCAGAACTGTCCCACAGACACAAATTTGTAAATTACCTGTTCTACGAGCCACCTGTTGAGGTTCACATCTAGGCAACATCTTCCCTGGATCAACACGTGTTACAAGACTCCCTTCACATCACGTGACCACTCCGCGGCGGCATGACTTTGGGAATTCCCTGCATACACTGCGAACTGGTTACACCGAAATGCTGGGCCGAAGCGTGACGCTGGAACGGGCTGTACCAATGCGCATGAGCCTGGAGACTACAGCCTGACGTCCGTATTACTGTATGGAGCACGAGCAATCAATGCCCTCTGAGGATACAACTGCCACCCCTACCTGCGGCCAAGGGTACACAACTGAAGGCTTTGTTGCATTGTCTTTAACAGCCGTAGCGTGAACTGGAAGTCAAAGTCAACTGCGACTTCCTTCTTGCCCGCAGCTCGCGGAATACGTCACACTGGAAGAGTATTTTTAGTCCTATTGTGTGTCCATTCATTGCTTGATTGGTTTTGAATATTTAGTGCCCATCTTGGCTTTACTGCTCAGAACTTCGTGTACTCGTGAAAATGACTCAGAGATATCAGCAATATAAGGAAACCATGGCGAGAATTCTGTGGGCATAACTTTGCAATTTCTGCTTGTTTCTCGTACACAATTTACAGTTTTAAATCAATAACCATAGTTCATTGAAGTAGCGGTTCAGGGATGTTAGGTACTAAATTGAGGGGGGAAAATTGGAGTTCACTAACACTGATTGTTTTTAAAACAACACAAATAGCTTTCCACATTTACAATCTACCGTCAAGGACAGAGTAGAACACACTATTATAAATAAATCCACCACATCACAAATATTAATAATCCATTTTATTACATCTTCCAGGATATCTAGTTTCTCCCTATCTATTTTTATTTTAATTAATTTGAATGTTTAGTCAAATATTGTCAACCTAAAATAAATTATGATTTTAAAACGTCAAAAGAAATAAAACTTATTATTTAAGAATAAAAATATAATGAACAGAATTATTTTAGTTAATTGATGGAAATTAATCATTTCTCCACACTAGTCGTATATAGGCTAAGGCTTTTGATAGAGTCAACATGAAAAATTCAATGCCATGGCCAGGATTTAAACCACGGATCTCCTGATTTCCGTCCAGTCGCTCTTTACCTTTGAGCTACCATGGCCAACGTGCCGTCCTGACATTAAATTCTCCATTTGACTCGTATATTTCCCCGGTAGACCACTAGGGGCTCTCGCATCCGAGATAAACCGTTTGTGGCGACTTACTGTCGTAAGTACTTAAGTCTGGGACAGGCTTCCCCATTTAACTCTTATTATTTTAGTTAATTGATGGAAATTAATCATTTCTCCACACTAGCCGTATATATGCTAAGGCTTTTGATAGAGTCAACATGAAAAATTCAATGCCATGGCCGGGATTTCAACCACGGATCTCGTGGTTTCCTTCCAGTCGCTCTTACCCTTTGAGCTACCATGGCCAACGTGCCGTATTGACATTAAATTCTACATTTGACTCATATATTTTCCCGGTAGACCACTAGGGGCTCTCGCATCCTGGATTTGAAGCCCGGATGTCCTGGTTTCCGTCCAGTCGCTCTTACCCTTTGAGCTACCGTGCCCAACGTGCCGTCCTGACATTAAATTCTCCAACTGACTCATATATTTCCCCGGTAGATCACTAGGGGCTCTTGCATCCGAGATACACCGTTTGTGGCGACTTACTATGGTAAGTACTTGAGTCGCAGGCTTTATCATATAACTCCCAGCCATGGCATTGAATTTTTCATGTTGGCTCTATCAAAAACCTTAGCCTATATACGGCTAGTATGAAGAAATTATTAATTTCCATCAATTAACTAAAATAATAAGAGTTAAATAATGAAGCCTGGGACTCAAGTACTTACGATTGTAAGTCGCCACAAACGCTGTATTTCGGATGCGAGAGCCCCTAGTGGTCTACCGGGGAAATATATGAGTCAAATGGAGAATTTAATGTCAGGTGCCCACCTTGGTAGCGTGGTGGTAGCATGTGGGCCTCAGGTTCAAGAGGTCCCGAATTCGAATCTCGGTCAGGGTGAGTTACCTAGATACGGTTTTTCCGGGGTTTTCCCTTATCCTGTAAGACGAATGTCGGGTAACTCTAAGTTCCATGGACCCCGAACTCATTTGAGCATCATTTCACCCATTCCATTCATCGTCCGATATGACTTAACGTTGGAGGACGTAAAAAATATCAGGTCGGCACTTGGCCATGGTAGCTCAATGGGTTAGAGCGACTGGATGGAAACCAAGAGATCCGTGGTTCAAATCCCGGCAATGGCATTGAATTTTTCATGTTGACTATCTATAATGAAGAGAAGTCCAATTTTTTACGCGTAATGGATACTGAAAGACAGTGGCGGCTCGTGCCGAAAAATGACAGCGTACTGCGGGAAAAAGTCCATGGAAGTCGCCTAGTTTCGACAAATGAACTCAATGTGCAGATGTTTCTTCATCCTATAAACATAATTTTTACTTCTTTACACTTTTTGCTCAATTTTTAGATCGGGTGTTGGTCTCCCTAACATTTTTATACTAAACCTTTCTTCTAATGCTCTCCTTGAAGAGGGGGTGTTTATAAGTTCATTAACCGTGTTCATTATTTATTGGTTAAAGTTTTCGTAATATTAAATTACTCACACACTCAATAAAGTGAATTTATAACACGTTTCACAGCCTAAAACAAAATAAAAAAACACATGTCAGCCACTAAATAACGTTACAATAAAGAATACTTGGATAAAATGCGAGCATGCGAACCATATGCAGCTATGGGGGATTCTGCTTATGGTCGCGGGAGTACAGTATGGTGCCAACATGATAGGTGCATCACAAACAATCTGCCCTCTGATTTAACTACCATTGAGTATTGGATCAATTTACGTAATAAGAATGGAATTGGTTTCTATAGCAAAAAGATAAAGCAATGATAGACGTTTGATTTTCAATGCATATTCAAGTTATACAGCTATAACTATGAGTGTTGGTGGCCCTGCTTCACCGTGCAGCAAATGATCACCGCACAACACTCAGATGCAGCACGCATCTCTGCGAAAATTATGGGAATTTAGGACATCAGAAGGGCAGGAGGGGAAGGTTGTACGCATGCGCAATAACTGATTAAGCTTGTTGGCTCTCAGCACGTTGAAGTCGGGGATGCATTCCATTAGTTAGAGAGGTGTTTTCCATGCATTAAGAGCTCATTATTCCTCATAGTCGATTTCTTACATTTACAATAATGCATTGTTACTTACATGGTCTTTTAAAACGTCTACAATGAAATTTATAAAACAGTAAAAAAGGGTAGACGAGCCTCCCCTGCTGAAAGAATCAGAAAGGACTGTTAAAAGTGTAATATAACATAATACAGTAAATAATGTAACAATGGAACATACTTGCAAAAGTGCTAAAATTATTATACAAACTGTTCGAAGCAGGAGGTATTCTTTTCTTTTACGAAAGCCGTTCAATAAAGAATGATCATAATGTTTTTACGGTTATTATTTTTCGTACTAAAGTTCAGTCTTATTATATTCTGTTAGTTTAATGTCAAACAAACGCGTAGTAGTTCAATTGTTGGTTTTCTGGTTCCCGCCTGTGATAACCAGGCAAGTTCAGACATCTTCAGTATCGCCTACTGCTGCAATGGAGGTAATACGCGAGGAACAATATGCGCCTTTGAAATTCTGCTTTGGTCTCAACAAATCTCCAGTTGAGGCCTATACAATGTTAGAGGAGGCCTATGCAGAGTCTATTCTTCCCTACAGCACAGCTTGGAGGTGGTTTAAAGTGCCTAAAGAACGGACACAATCAATTTCAAAAGAATGGGGACCCGGTGCTACAGTTACTGTTCTTACGGAAGAAAACATAAACACTGCTGCTGCCATTGTGAGAGAGGATTGACAAATTACCTTAAGATCACTTTCTGGAATACTGAATATTTCATTGTGTGCCACCCACACGTTGGTGACAAACTTTACACATGAGACGTGATTGTGCGCGATGGGTTCCAAGACTGTTGATTCCCGAACAAAAGGACATTCGCATGCAGGTTCTGCATGCAGTTAAAGTTGACGTTAGAAGAAGATCCGGGGTTTCCTTCAAACGTAATCACTGCTGATGTAACTTGGTTACATAATTTTGATCCTGAAAGCAAACAGTAAACCTCAGTGTGTAAATCTCCTTCATCACCAACCCCCAAAAAGCAAAAGTGGTTGCTTCTGCTGGGAAAGTTATGGTCATTTCATTCTTTGATATTCATGGAATGGTTTATCAGCATATTGTACCTGCACACACATCAGTAACTGGACATTACTACAGGGGTGTCCTGAAAGCATTGCAAGTGCATATCAGGCGGAAAATACCACATTTCCGTGAAGCAGGCTGGATGCTGCACAACGATATTGCGCGGCCGCATATTGCCAATGTTGCTGAATACCTTGCAAAAATCAACGTGAAGTGCATCCCTCACCCTCCTTATAGACCGGATATAGCCCCATGTGACGTTTTTCTATTCCCTAACTTGAAGAAACGCCTTCGTGGGAGGCATTACCCATCATCAGAAGCACTGGTGAAGGCTGCGGAGGCGATTTTGAAGGATCTCTCAATAAACTGTTTCCAGCATGTCTTTGAAGACTGACAGAAACTCTGGGACAAGTGCATCGCATTCAGGGGAGACTATTTTGAGAAGGACCATCAAAATTATGAGGATGAGTAAAGGTACGTTGTCAAAAAAAATTGTGCTCATATTTTATTCAACAGCCCTTGTATATACTTGGCGCATGAGATGTGGCTAATTAATACGTTTTGAAAAATTTTCAAGTTAGGTATCTAGGAGCACAAACACTGGTTTTGTATTTCAATTACGTTGAACAAATATTTTGAAAATTTTGAAAAGTAAATTAAATTAATAGAAATTACATGTACATTAATTGATCTTTCCGGTGTATGAAGGTGGCCTTGTGTAAGCAATAAATATTGTTTGTCAATAGCAATCTATCTCGAGCCAATATTTGTGCATTTAGCCTTGAACAGGAAAACGTGCGTGCAAACTGAAAAGCAACAAAACATAAGCAGGTGCATACTTCTTGGTGCAACAAAGCCCTATTGAAGGCAATACAAACATTAAATGTATGTCATCAAAGGCGTTATGAAATACTTCTATTTGTCTCGTACTCTTAAAGCACAAAGCTACAGATTAAAACCACAAATATAAAAGTAGAAACAGGATTAGAACGGTGTGGCGGTAGCCTATCTGTCCTAAATTCAATAGATCCCAAGTTCCAATCTTGGTCAGAGTAATTTACGTAAATGCGATTTTTTCGAAGTTTTCCCATACTCTGAAGCGATGGATGGCAGTAACTGCAACATCTATGGGTTCCAGTATCATTTGGAAATAAAGTTCATTTCATTGTCGTGTTGACTAACCGTGAGAAAAAGTTAAATCTTCAAATAAGGAACAAAAATTACAAAACTATTCTTAATGACGTGTTTTGTAAATTTTATGGGCCCAAATGACCTTGTTGTCGACGGGCCCTAAAACACTACACACTCACTCACTCACTGTAAATTTTATTGATGAAAGTTACCCATATCCCAACATGTTTGTTATCAAACACAAAGGAAACTAATATGTGTTTCAAATGGGAAGAGTTCTCACCTGTAGGCAGTCAGATGCATTAGAACCTTCACCGTTATCACCTCGTTATCCCCACTCTTTTTATATCTCCCTCTCTCTCGCACACTTGCGAGTGTTCGTAGCGCGAACGCAAAATGAATTTTCTAAAGTTTTATAATAATGCAGTTATTGAAATCACAATTGCAACGTGAAAATTCGTATATTATGCAAAAGGTTTAAATAATTAGTTTAAAATTAATTATAGTTTATGAAAATACCAGTGGCGCATCCGTATAACTGTAAATGTTACTTACGTTAAGAGATAATCGTCATCGTCATTGTCTTCATCGTCTGAGTACTGCAAATTTATGAGGATAGCTCCAAAATTTCATTACGTGATATTTCTTTCCAAAAGTCGTCTTCTTCTAGTTTATCTGATGTCTCGCGCAGTTTTCCCAGTCTTGTTGTGTTCCTTGTCAATTTCTTCGTGAATAAGTCGTTCAATGTCAGTCAGTTTAATGTAATTATTTCTGTTTGTAACATAATTTGAGCCCACATTAACACAATTGGATTGTTCTAGCAGTAGCAATGGGAGGGAGGTGGGTCGCGCCTCATTAATCCAGCTGATACACTTTTCCATGAAAGAACAACTGAATAATGCTGATTTGAACTCTAGAGTGAATAGAGATTACGAACCATTCATAAACAAAGACATATTGCGACCAGACACGTTCTGACAGACTAGCAAGTAGTGTATTGTTTCCTCTCATCGAATTTAACAAACACACTGGCTTATTCAAAGTACATATTTCTTTTACCACGTCATGTCAAATGTTTACGTTTCAGTTCTGAGTAACCACATATATATGTTCACGCATACATGCCAACCAATAATGATATTCATTACAGTGCTTACGTCGCAATGCATTGTTATAATATAATGCTATCTGCTTTATTCGTTTGTATTAGAAAATCTATTTGAGCTAAAAATACGGTGTTTTACGGTTATGTTAAATACATTACTCTCTCCTTTTTCATAGATCAGTTTTTGCAAAAGCTGAACTTTTGCCTTAGCGCGAATAGTATTTATTAGAGATTGATTAGTTTGGTGCTCGTCACATACCACTTAGGAGGAATGTAATATGACAACACTGCGGGACTCTGATTGGTTGCTTACCTTGTAGTGCTCAAGGACAAACACCTTCCTGTTTGAAGCACATAGTTCATATCAAAAATAAATATTTTAATATCTGTATCACTCACCATCTATAGGGGTAGAGGCAGTACTACATTCCATTAAAAAATTAAACATATACTTCAACAATGCAAGTATGAGGGCTGGTCAACAAAGACTGATACTGATTTTTCCTGTAGATTACGTGATAGCTTCGTATTTGTAACATAAATATTTGAAAAGAGAGGGTTTTTATGTATAATGTTGGTAGGCGTCAGCACTCTCATATTGGTAGGTTGATAGTAATGCTCCATTTTGTAGACCCTACGTGCATTTCGCATACCTGACAGTGGAGGTCGTAAGAGGAGCAGTACAGCGGAATCAAATTCTGTTTTCGTTTAAACCATACAGCCACCGAAATTTATGAAAAGCTGAAGCAAGTGTACAGTGGAGATGCACTACATTGTACAACAGTGTTTAGGTGGTTCAAGGACTTCAAGGAAGGCCGACTTGTCAGTGTTAATTAAGGTGGGCCTAGTGTTTAGGCTTCTGCTGCGACTGAAGTCAACATCAACACAGCTGTTGTGATTGTCGTAGAGGATCTGCGTGTAGCATTATGTAACCTCAGTGAAGTGTTGAGAATTTCATATAGCAGTGTGTTTACAATTATGCACGAGCATCTCTATATGACCCGAGTTTGTGCTCGATTGTGCTCTGTTGACTCCCAATCAAAAGGTTGTGTGAATGGAGACAGCCGTGAGGTGCTGCGTCTCTTTGCTGATGGAGGGGATGCATTTTTAAATCGATTATCACCGGTGATGAGTCATGGCTGCATCATTATGATCCTGAAGGAAAACAAGCCAGTTAAGTGTGTAAATCGCCAGGTTCTCCAACGCCAAAAAAGGCAAAAGTTGTTCCATCTGCAGGGAAAGTGATGGTAATCACATTTTTGACTGTAATGGAATGATTTACCAGCATGCAGTTTCCTCTCAAACTACTGCTACAGCAGCATACTACACATCAGTATTGGCTACACTGAGGAAGCACATTACAAAGAAACCACCAGATCTTTCTCGGACTGGGTAGCGACTTCATCATGACAGTGCACGGCCTCACGTCGCAAATCAAGTCATGCAGTTTCTGGCTCGATTCAACATTACCTGTATACCACATCCAGTCTATAGCCCCGATCTTGTACCCTGTGATTTGTTTTATTCTCATCACTGAAGTCAAAGTTTAGGGGTATTCGATTTGAGAACTCTGGAAAAGTGAGGCGATTCTCAAGGACCTGACAAAGAATGGTCTGCAGCGCGTGTTCAAGGACTGACAGAGACGCTATAAAAAGTGCATTGAAGTAGGAGGGGACTACTTTGAAAAATATCATGTAAACATTGAATTGTAATAAACATCTGTGGAAAAAAATTCAGCCTCAGTCTTTGTTGATCAGTCCTCGTATTTTGTTAAAGAAGGGCAATATATTGTGTATATGATGTATGTGTGCTGCTAAAATAGAGAGCTCATTATCGGATAAATAGGAAACTCTGTAATTAAGTTCACATTTTCCAATGATGCGACATGATTTGCGTAAAATTCATCCCACACCAAAACACCATATATGAAAATAAAATAAGTTTTATACGTCCTTTAATTCGAGCTTTGATGATGTTGATTAAAATATCATATTTCATATACTGCTATGACTGATAAAGGATTAATTTTGAATTTTCTCTGAATAGTCTGTGAAATATCCCTTATTATTGTATAATAATGAAACGATAAGATGTCCATAAAACGTACTCTAGGAGAAGTGCACAGCTTATTAAAATATAAAGTTTTGTAAAAAGATGTTCATAGCCACAGTTGAACAAAAATTCTTCCATTCTATAGATATTAAAAGCAATTGCGTCATTTGGCGGAACATATTTGGAAATTTGAAATTCTTCGTTCCTTTCCCAGGATCACTATTACGAATTTATTCTTTAAAAGCCGGAAGGATGTGCGCTCGCATGCATTACAAGTTAGTTGGACATAGAGTATGGATGACGCCAGGTGTACAACGCGGCCATCAAATGTGTAAACGTCGTAAACAACGTAACCTATCCTCTGCGAACTATTATATGCTTCAAATTGGATGATGTTTATCCTTAAGCACTACTAGGTGAGCAACCAACCCGAGTCCTGCAGTGTTGTATTGAATTCCCCCTAAGTGGTGTGTGACGTGCGCCAAACTAATCAATCTCTAATAAATACTATTCGCGATAAGACAAAATTTCATATTTTGCAAAACTTACTCCATGAGGAAAGAGAGAGTAATATATTTAACATAACCATAAAACATCATATTTTTAGTTCAAATGGTTTTTCTAATATAAATAAATAAATTACTGTTAAACAATGCATTGCGTCGTAAGCACTGTAATGAATATCATTATTGGTTGGCATATATGCGTGAACGTATATTTGAAATTACTCAGAACTGAAACGTAAACATTTGACATGACGTGATAAAAGAAATATATACTTTGAATAAGCCAAGGTGTTTGTTAAATTCAATGAGAGGAAATAATACACTTCCTGCTGGTCTGCCAGAACGTGTCTGGTCACACTATATCTTTGTTTATGAATGGTTCGTAATCTCTATTTACTCTAGAGAGTTCAGTTACTCTTCCATGAAAAAGTGTATCAACTGGATCAATGAGACACGATCCACCTTTCCCCTTACTTCTGCTAGAACAATCCATTAGAGTTAATGGACTTAAATTAAGCTGCAAAGAGAAATAATACTTTTAAACTGACTTATTCACGAAGAAATTTATTGGAAACACAAAAACACTGGAAAACTGCGTTGACATTAGATAGACTACAAGAACACGACTTTTGGAAAGAAATAACACGTAATGACTTTTTGGAACCTATCATTATAAATTTGCAATACTCAGACGATGAAGGCAATGATAATGAGTAATTATCTCTTAACGTAAGTAACATTCACAGCTATACGGATACACCGCTGGTATTTTCGTTAGATTAGAAAAATAAGTAATTCATAAACTACAATTAACCTTAAACTAAATATTTAAAACATTTGCGAAATATATGAATATTCCTGTTGCAATTGTGATTTCAACGACTGCATTATTATAAAACTTTGGAAGATTCAGTTTGTGTTCCCTTACGTCTAGCGCCACGAACACTCACAAGTCTGCGAGAGAGAGGAAAATATAAAAGGAGTAGGGATAACGAGGTGGCAAAGGTGAAGGCTCTAACGTATTTGATTCGCTACAATCGAGAACTCTTTCCATTTTAAACACATAATAGTTTTCTGATCACTGCTCTGCGCGAGCTAATTTCGGAGGGAGAAAAGTATGCAAATGTTTCGATTCTTATAAACGTAAAAGCCTCACATTTTATCTTTAAGTTTCACATACCACATAGATATGTTCCTTATAGTGTATACAGATTAGACAGAAGACAGTTGAAATTATACACACTATTAACGTATTATGTTAAATTAAGCTGCATTTTATTTCACAATTACTAAAGGACACTGTTATATAATATTTATACATTGCTATACCAGGCAGATCTCTCGCAGTGAGGTCTGTATGGAGTTGAATGATGATTAAGATGTTACTGTTTATAGTGTGGAGTTGCTTCTGATATTTAACACTGTATTTCCTGTATATCTCGCGTACCTCACAAACCCAACAACACTTACATATATGTAATTTAAAATCAGTAAGCTTTTCATCATGGAGCAGGCCGGTGCTTCATCCGAAATGAAACACAATCGAGACAAACGTTTAAAAATGCCGAGGGGCGAATGATGGTACATTGTTACACCGTGCTTAAAGAAAGAAACCCGGAATCATCTACAAAAACATTGAGAACGAAACTGGTATTCCCTTGGTGTTTTTGCAAGTAGTGTACATAATGTTAAAATGGAACAGCAAGCATCCGGAGCTCTAAGAACACCGGGAAAATCGCATAAATGCAAATATCGCTTGGACAAATACGACGATTTTACGAAAAGTGCTATACGCAGTAAAGTTCATGATTATCTTTCAGAAATGAACGTACTTATAGATTTAGTACGTTAGTGTGTAATCCAACTATATTTATTTATTGTCTAGAAGTTAGCGCTATGTATATACTGCTAGTGTTGCAAAACTTACGTGCGTGCATGTAGCGTCTAGCACCTGGCGAGTTGAGTCAGCTCCGCCTTGTTGTTTACAGCAGGATTAAACTAGCGTGAGATAATGTATATGCCTACATTTAAAAATTTAAAAAGTTTAAGATCCTAAATATGATTTAGCACTATAAATGGTTTACTTTGTACTACAAATACCTTAAATATAATGTCAACGATCGCATTGTTTCGTTGGAGCTGCGACAAGCCAGTGCCGGTCACGAGTGGGCAGGAAAGAAACGGACAGATAGTGAGGTGCGAGCTGGAAACTTGCCGAGAGAGAGAGATGGCTGGATATTTCCGTCTTTCTCTTGCTGCCGCGATCTTTCTCGGGAGGTCCACTGCATTCTAGAGCAATGCAATGACTGGGAGGTATAAATAAGCGGCAAGGTGTGAGAAGAGTCAGTTGTTAGTTATACTGAGTTGCAGTTGTGTACTTGTGTGATAACTGTGTGAGTTGTACCCCAGCGCCGTCACCTATGAAAACAGAAGTACAGTTGCCAAGCACTAAGGCATCCGTGGACACTTGTCGAAGCTAGCATCTGCCATTATTTATGGAAACAGAGGTGTAACTGTCTGAAGTCTCTGTAAGTACTTGTCGAACCTATCAGTTGTCGTCATTTGCAAAAGAGGTGAAGTTGCGGAGTACTAAGGCCTCTACGGATTATACGATATGCGTACAAGTTATAAAACCTCCTTTTTATTCAGGAGTGAGACCAGATAGTAACTTCTGTTTTTTTTTTTTTTTTTTTTTTTTTTTTTTTCACTGGGACTTTTTGTGAATGCGTAAGAGAGTTAGGACTGTTTTGTATACTTAAACTGGAGATGTTTTACTTGCAAGAGCAGCCTGTTATCATTCGTTTTCTCCATTTTCGTAGTGTGACACCTATTAAAATTCATCGCCAGTTGAGTGAGGCATGTGGTGATGGTACCATGGATGTGTCTAATGTGCATTCCTGGGTGCGACAGTTCAATGGAGGCAGAACAGCGTGTGACAACAAACCAAGACAGTTACACACATCACCTCAAAAACTGCCGTTTCCGTGGGATCTGCGCACACAATTCTGCGTGAATATCTCAAAATGCTCATTCAGCGATTCCATAAAATATAGTTCTCCACTGGCTAGATCATGTCGTCGCACTGGCTGGTGTGCGGCCGTGACTGTCTTGATTTGTTGTCACACAATGTTCTGTCTTGGTTGAACTGTCGCAGCTAGGAACGCACATAAGCACATCCAGGGTACCATCACCACATGACTCACTCAACTGGCAAAGAATTACAATAGGTGTCACACCACGAAAATGAGAAAACGAATGATTACACGCTGTTCTTGCAAAGAAAAGGTCACCATTTTAAGTATCAAAAGTAGTCCAAACTCTCGTCTCTGCCACTGGAGTTCTATGCACTATACAGTGCTGCCATTTCTGGCACGCATTCACAAAGAGTCCATGTGTAATTAAAAAGAAACAGAAGTTCCTATCTGGTCCCAGCCTTTAAAAATATAGGCGGTGTTATAACTTGAACGCACCTGGTACTTAGAATGCTATCTACAACACAGTGGGCACAAAGTATCCTTTAAATAATAAATTGTGATATCATTCAGTTAAAGTAACATAAAATTAACCGACTGGGATGGCTCAGGTGGTATCGTCTGTGGCCCACATTCGGGAGCTCAAGTTCGATTCCCGTGGCTGACCTACCTGACCCATGGATTTTTTGGGGGTTTTCCCGGGTGACTCGGCGAATGCTGGGTAGGTTAATTACATTCCCCAAATTTCCTGTCCCTCCATTTCATCCCCATTATCATTTCATATCATCTCTCATCTGGTGGCCTCTTTCAGGGTAGAAATGTCGGCGGGAGTCTCGGCGGTGCATGGCAGGATGATATGTTCTGAGGACAAATAGTACCTCCTCCAGTAGGTCGGTTATCGGTCTCTTCTCCTCTGCTGGTTCCATTTCGTGACCGCCAGCCAGGGACCTTTGGGGCTTCGATCGCCTGACTGGGACCGTTATGGCTCGGCTGCTGGGCTCGTTGCCGTCCCGCTGTAGGGGAGCGAGTTCATTGTCCTGGCCTGTCCGGAGAAGTCTCTATCCAAGTAAACTGTAGGGACCCTGCCCTTTGTACTGTCGCGGTTCCTTGGGTCTGCCGCCCTCTGTCTCCTTTGCCTCATCCTTCCTTCCGGGGGTGCCCCCACTTGGGGACATAGAAACAAGAGGCCCAGCATGGTGGCCTACGTACCGAATACCCTCCGTAATGAAATCCCAATCCCAACATAAAATAAAATATAAAAAGTGACACTATCAACTGTTTTATAAGTCCAAGCCACAAGATTAAATGGAACCCTACAAATGAAACATGTGTGGGCTCACATCGCTGATTTTCTCATGGACATGTGGTTCTGTTGTGTTTTAATTAGTTATTAACCTTGAAAACTTAGTTCATTACACACTGTGAGTCAGAATGTGGGTAAATAGTGTTGCTAAAGGTCACGTGTAAAATGCTATTGCAGTCCATGTAGTAGAGAAAACATTACGACGTGCCGTTGTAAAACCATATCTCTTTGTAAGCTGTTTTGGCTCACACGTACACATAGCTCTATTTCACTGATGCTATAAACTCTGTAGTATATATAAGCGACTGCTTCAACCATTATCTCGGTTGATCAAATGTAGAGTACAAATGCGACCGTCATATGCCAAGTGTGAGATTTGGACATCGCCGTGACAGTGTTGTTACATTATCTCGATTCCCGCTGAAAGGACATTTAAACGGCGCTTCAGGGAAAATTCATGATAAAATCTTCCAATGATGCAGAGGTATGGGAATTTCATGTAGAGTGTTACTGAAACTACGCAAAAGAAAAAATTAGTACATTATAACTCTCAATGTATCTTCCATTCCTATCAAAAATAAAATGCCGAGTTGCTCGCAACAGACTGCCCAGGAAATGCCATGTTCCATTTCGCTAGGTATGTGAATTTAATTTATAAGTACTCTTTCCCCAGTATTAATAAGTCAATGAATTATTGTGCATATTCCATAATTCTACAATTTACAAATTTAGGCTATATTTATTTGTCTTTACCTTGTTGCTGCCTTGGCTTACATGACACCCTGGTCTTCTGTTCTGTCAGGTAGCTCTTAACCTCCATGCCTCCTTGTTACTTAATTAGCCCCTTTCTTCACCCCGCCCACATCTTCCTTTCTAATTTTCTTTACACTTCTTGCCCATTTTCTTTTATTTTCTGCAAGAACTCACTAATACTTCTTACCTTCCTTTCCTCCTTTCCTGTTAACATTTCTATAGCTACTATCATCTTCTCTACTTTCTCCCATTTTTCCTCCAAAACCGTTTTTCTCCATATTGCTAACTCCTTTCATTCTGTTACACAGTGTTCTATACTTTCCTTTCCACCTCTTATCCCTCTTAGGTATATTTTTCCTATTGTCATCCAAGCTAGCCCTTCTCTCTCTTGCCTATTTCTGTAATCTACATATGCTTCTTGTCCGCAGTTTCTTTTTTATTTGTTTGTAAAATTGTAATGATTTCACGTGGAAAGAACTGAGAAAGTTTTTAAGCGCCGAGATGGGTTAATGGAGGAAACAATTGAAGATATAATTATAAACGTGGGTCTAGAGAGCAACGATGATGACAATGAAGATTGCAGGCCGCGCCGTGGCTCAGTGGTTAGACCGATTGGCTCTCACCAAGGCGGCCCGGGTTCGATCCCAGGCGACCGCAAAGTGAGATTAGTGGTGGACAACACGGCGCTGGGGCGGGTTTTCTCCGGAATCTCCGGTTTCCCCCCATCTCATTCCACCGGTGCCCCATCTTCATCTCATGTATCATCAGTATTACCGCCTGTGGTGCCGTATGTAGTAAAACCGGGCGTTAAACACTACACATTTCATTGATGAAGATTGCAACCGTGATGAATGTTATTTCGAGAATATGAATATTGAAGCTAAAGGACACAGTGACATTGATACAGCTGATAAAGGGAACAGTAACGGGGATATAGCAGATGAAGGACCTGAAACAAACATTCCCAGACTGGCTGCTTCCGAGAACTAACGTGAAGACATCAACAGGTTAGTACTATTTTAATTGTGCGACTGTACATTCCCAGTATCACTTTTCCCCTCGCTTCCCCTCGCTCCGCGTAGTTCCCAAAGCTTCATGTAGAAAACAAAACAGTGGCGCACTCCCTCAAGTGCATTCATGTGTTGGTCCAGTAGTAAACTTTCTTCTATTTTCGACAAGCAAAAGCATTACAAAGTAGAAATATTCCACTCCTTGCCAAAGTCTTCGAAGATATTTCACTAACCATATTTTATTACATGACGTTTATCGTTTGCTATCAAAACTAAAATTCTATTATGTAGCATGATGATATACCTTTCGAAGATTAGACACAAAATTAATTTCTAAATGCCCTATAGCACTATAAATATTTGACCACAGACAATTGGTGCATCTTGGATAACTTCTTTATTATTTATGTTTGTGAGTTCGTGAATGTGAATTGAATTGACACAAAATTAATTGAATTTCTTTGTGACATTGTGAAGTTCGCGGAAGCTCTTTTACTATGCTAAGGAGAAAACGACTTGACTTGGGTTGTAGAAGTACGACGAGCTATGTCTCATGCTGACCGCACTGATGGGCAGTGAGACGCTGATAATGCAAGTAGTCGTGTTCGTATGTCAGAATTGCCTTCTAGTATGTCTGTTTCTTCCGGGGAGTTGTTTTCGTATAAATTAGTTGACATAGTTATAAATGAGGATGTCATAGTCAACTATTCCACAGAGTTTTAAATTCATAAGGATTATCTGGACTCCCACTGCACATTTTAAAATTAAATGTAGCATCAGTTGTGATCATGTTGCGTAACATCAACCAACCACAACTGTCACTGTCACTGTCTCCAATGGCCTTACAATTAAATCTAACCTAACAGTAGCCTTATTACTATATACATTTCTAATAAGTAACTAAATTACAACTTTTAATCTGAATAATAAATTATACTGACTGAAGGCTGCTGACCTATTTGTAATATTTTGAGCTTGCAATTGAAGTCTTCCCAACATTGTGTCCTGAAGTCCATTAAACTTCGTTGAAACTCCATGTTGATTGGACATCCAATATTTACTTGACAGTTGTAGGTATTTTCTTTAGTTATTTCTTCTTACTCCATGGTCCTGGTTACCATCGACGATGTTTGAGTGCTTTTTTGGGTTTCGTTTCCTTCTCTGTAAATTCATACTGACCTCCTTCCAAAAAATATTAACATTAAACAATGTCATCTCTTTATAAAGATCCTATGAATGTTTGTCCTCTTTCAATAGATGTTGATGTCAATTGATGTCATATTTTTGTGCAAATCTTGTTGATTTCCTCAATTGTATCAGGGTATTATCTTGATGTGTTGTCTCTCTCCTTCTTCTATTCCGTAGTTGTGCTCTGTTCTCGTTGTAGACTTCCGTGGCTAAATTGGATACTAGTTCTGTCATAATTTCCAACTGTTTATAGGCTTCTTCTTTTCCCACTATATTCCATATTTGTTTTCCTTGTAGTTTCGCTCTAGCTTCTTTTAATTCGAATATATATTTACTGCATTCAAACAATGAATGCTCTAGGTTGCCTGGAACATTGCAGATATCACAATTTCTATTTTGTCTTTTGCCTATTCGCTTCAGGTATGTATGATACGGTCCATGTCCTGATATGTAATGTATGCTTCCTTTCCTCGGTTTCAAATGCTTCATCCGTAATCTTTCCTTGATGTTTGGTAATATCGCGTAAATTCTCCTTCCTTATCCGCGTTATTCCACTCTTGTTGCCAATCATTTAACATAATATTCTTTATTTCAATTTTAGATTTACATTGTTCGCCGATCAGTTCGTGTACCGTTATTATTGTCACCCTGGTGGTAGGCTCGCGAAGCCGATGAAAAGTGATGGCCGATCGTTACCGGTAGCGACGGACAGTTGAGCGTAGTTTTTAGAGAAAATAAACAGTTTCAGGTTAGCTAGCAAAGGGTAATGGTGAACAGTGTATTTCGAGGAGAATAAAGTGTAGTTTTTGTGTTTTTGTAACCTCTTTTTATTATTTCACGAACCCACAAAGTCACAACTGGTGTCAGGAAGCGGGATAACAACATCACCGAATATTATGGTCATGGAATCGGCATTCGAAATGCTTTTGCAGAAGATGAACGAATTAACAGCGAAGTCGGAAGCGGCAAATAACAACTTGGCCGCGAAGATGACCGAGTTAACAACAAAAACAGAAGCGGCAAATAACAACCTGGCCGCAGAGTTGAAAGAAATAAAGACCGAATTGACCACAGAAATGAAGGCAGCGAACGACAGTCTGGCCACGGAAATGAAGGAGGCGAACGAGGTCCTCACCGCAAAATTTGAGACACAGTTGGCCGGCGTGAGGGATGACGTGACGGAGCTGGGCAAGCGGATGGGCCAAGCGGATGAGCACGTCGAGGACCTGGCGAACCGCTTCAATGACCTAGACGAAAAGGCCGACAATAACGCCAAGTCCCTGAACGCCATGGTTGAAGACGTCGAAGACCTCGCGAACCGCGTAAACAGCCTGGAGGGAAAGGCCGACAGCAGCGTCAAGTCCCTGAACGCCATGGCGGAGGACTTCGTCGGCAGGAGACTGAAGGATTTGAAGGCTGACGTACCGGGACGTGACACAACATCGGCGCGCGTCAAACCTCCGAAATATGACGGCGCGTCAACATTCGAGGTCTTCCGCCGCCAGTTCGACACAGTGGCCAAGCACAACAGATGGTCACCGGAGGAGGAGGCCACACAGTTAATAGCCAGCCTCCAGGGACGGGCCGCGGAAATCCTAAACGCGGTGCAGACGACGGCGGCACCCAAGGACATCTGGGAGGCCCTGGAGAATCGCTTTGGGAACCACCGCTTAGCCGCAGGATACCGCAGCCAGCTAAAGGCAAGGTCGCAGCAGCCGGGGGAGACGCTGCAGGAGTTCGCCATAGCGATCGAGCAGCTGGCTAGCAAGGCCTTGGTTGACCTGCCACTGGAGTCCGTATCCCGGGAAGCCGCCTACAATTTTGTCGACGGGGTACGGGACACGGAGATTCGTCAGCGCGTAATGCTCGGCGATTATAGAAACATCCACGAGGCGCTGACAGAGGCATTAAGGATGGAGGCGGCCAAGGTAGCATCTATCCCGACGTCGAGAACGAGGAGTGTCCGCTACGCCTTAGACAAAAGACCAGCTGTGGGACGCCGGCGAACACCTAGTGGCCTGTGTTGGGGGTGTGAACAGCCGGGACACCTGCGGAGAGACTGCCCACACCAGGAAGAGCAGCCGGAAAACGAGTAAGGGCCGTCGTGGAGAGGGGCACGTCGGCGCCATTACCACCATCCCCTCGAGTGACAATCCGCGCCGTCAGCCGGCGGATGGATGACAACCTCATCGCGGACGGCTGGGTAAGAGGAAAACCGTGCCGCGTGCTGGTGGACACCGGGCGGCCGTGACCATCATCAGACCTGACGTGGCGAAGGGTTTGCCGACGAGGAAACCGAGCCGACCATACCAGCTTGTCACGGCATCGGGCGACACCTTGCCTGTGCAGAAGGAGGCCCTGCTGAAGCTGAACTTGGCACGGAGTGCCGTGCGTCTGTGGGTGTTCGTCGCGAAGGTGGCTGAGGAGGTGATTCTGGGACTGGATGCCCTCAGGAGCCAGGAGGCGACGGTCGACGTCGGCAGGAAGGTCCTGAGGCTCAACGGAGAAGAGGTTATACTCCGTCAACCAGAAGAGCGCCTTGGAATTGGCAGGGTCGTCTTGAGCGAAGACGTGGTTGTCCGCGTGAGGAGCGAGGTAATGGTGACGGCGCGACCGGAAGGCCAGACAGCGCGTTGGGTCCAGAGGCAGCAGGAGTAGGACTTCACCTCGGAACATCGCGAGGAAAGATGTTGGTGGTACACCTGGATCGCCTGGCCCGCTACGAAGGCGCTGTTCGGGACGACCAGCCTTGAGGAGGGAGCAGTGTCACCCTGGTGGTAGGCTCGCGAAGCCGATGAAAAGTGATGGCCGATCGTTACCGGTAGCGACGGACAGTTGAGCGTAGTTTTTAGAGAAAATAAACAGTTTCAGGTTAGCTAGAAAAAGGTAATGGTGAACAGCGTATTTCGAGGAGAATAAAGTGTAGTTTTTGTGTTTTTGTAACCTCTTTTTATTATTTCACGAACCCACAAAGTCACATTATATTCTGTTTCTTTAACCAATAATTTGCTGCACGTAGTTTGATTGCATGATCAACTGGCCATATTCCCATAATTACAAGAAGTCCCATTGTAGATGTTGTCTTAAATGCTGCTACTCCTCTAATAATTATCTGTCGTTAAGATCTGCGTAATAATGTTTTGTACTTCTTGTATTTTAATCTATGTGCCCAGCTACTCGCTCCATATCCAACAATTCCTATTGTAATGCTTGTATTATAGATGATATTTTTATCCCGCGTATTCCGATGATTACAACGAAATTATCTCTTGATTTTAAGCATCTAAAATTTCTCCTGCATTTAGCCTTTGCGATGACCATAACTAAATCGCAAGGGCAGTCATTGGAAGTTTGTGGAATAAACTTGGAATTCCCCTGTTTCTCTCATGGACATATATACGGCGCGTGTTCGTGCGTTGGATAACTATCATCTTTATATATTTATGCATGCAACACAAAAATAAAAAATATATTGTTTATCAGAAAGCTTTAAATTGATTTACTTAATTCTAACTGTGTTGTATTTAAACTTTATCCCGAACTGCAGAATAAATAACTAATCCAAACTTGTTTTATTTATATAGAAAAGTTGAGACAACTTGTATTGTCGGTACGAAGTTCGCTGGGTCAGCTAGTATATATAATATTTTGAATACGTCGCAATTAGGTGAAATTTTCACTTAGCGAAACGGTCTTTTATCATGAAGTGCAACTTGAGTACAGCGAATATCAAATGACATTTAAATGAAGTTCTGGCGGCATTGTCCTCCAAAACACTTCATTTCCCAGTAAAAAGAGCTCGTGCTCGCCTTTTCCAGTCAGCAAAGTGCGGCAAAATGTGGCTTGGCTCTTGTGACAGTGCTAATTTAAAACCAACGTGACATAGAGAAGTACGTTTGAGCCAAATGCCTAGGGCTCGCAGAGCCGTAAAACACAGACCCATGTGAACGTACTCGTTTAAAACAATGGTGCTTTTGCCCCAAGCACCATCTATGTCGTGATGTCATGTAGTTCGTTTGTAAAGGTCTTTGAAATTATATATACTTCACAGATTTTACTAAGTATTTTATGTTATCCTAGGATTATGTATTTCTACAGAAAGCAATAATGTTTAGTTTATTTCTATTGTAGTTACAGGAAGTATAGTACATCGACATTTCGCCAAAAATACATATATATGACGTCCACTAAATCAAAAAAGACAACTTTTAAGAATCTCTGTTTGTGTATAGTCAGTCAGTCCATTTTAGAATTAAAGTTTGTAGCGATATTTCCGCCTGCCTGTTATCCTAGTATAAAATAAATAATTATATTTTATAATTCAGGAATTATTAACAATTATATAAACAATTATATCAATAGCAATATCTATGATTTTATAATAATATTTGCATGAACGTATCACATATATAAATAATGTATGAGTTTCAGCCATTTTAGACGCTCCGTTGTTCTGCAACAGTCGTTTGCTTTTGAAACGCCATACACCTACGCAAAACAAAGATGAGTTGGAGCTTGTGTATGGGAACTCTACACCATCATTAACCGTAGTTAAATTTTGAGCAGCTCAATTTAAACGTGGCCGTAAGAGCTTGGGAGATGATGAACCCTCGGGACGTCCACAAACTGCAACTGCCGACGAAAACATCGCCGAAGTTCACCAAATGGTGCTAGACTACCGCCGAATTAAAGTGAATAAGATAGCAGAGGCTATGAACATGTTGAAAGAACGTGTTTCTCATATACTAAATCAACATTTAGACATGAGAAAGCTTTCTGGGCGTCTGGTGATGCCTTTGCTCACGTTAGACCAAAAACGTGTTCCAATGAACATTTTTAACGATCTGTTGGCTCAGTTTAGGCGCAATAAATCCACATTTTGGCGCTTATTAATTGCTGTAGATGAAACTTGGATTCAACATTACATGCCGGAACCAAAAATACAGTCCAAACAGTGGACTGCAAAGGGGGAACCGCCTCCAAAAGAAGCAAAAACTATTTTTTCAGCTGGGAAAGTGATGGCGACTGTTTTTTTGGGGGGAGGGGGATAGTTATGGAGTTATTTTAATCGATTATCTTAAAAACAAAGGAGAGACCATTACAGGATCATACTGCGCATCATTATTTGACAAGCTGACGGCTGAACGTGCGGAAAAACGGCCATATTTGCAGAAAAATAAAGTCCTGTTTCACCAAGACAACGCACCGTCTCACACTTCAGCGGTTGCAATGGCGAAAATCCACGAATTAAGGTTTCAACTGCTTGACCACCCACCTTACTGAGAAGACTAGCCCCAAGCGAATTATTTTTGTTCCCTCATCTGAAAATTGCGCTTGGAGGACCGAGATTTTCGTCACTTTCGTGAGCAATTATTTTGCAGAGAAAAACGCTGAGTACTATTTGGATGGGTTACAGAGATGGGAGCGTCGCTGGGAGAAGTGTCTGGAGTTACAAGGAGACTATGTATAAAATAAAAAAAAAAAATGTCTTGTATCTTTATTAGGTCGGAAACTTTTCACACCACTTATGTATAAGTGTGGGTGGAGAAAGTCATGTGAAAGTAGCACGTCAAAGTTTTAAATGAACGGTGTTCTCAGTAAGGGTACTTGTGCACTCCTAATGGATAGAGAAAGTCAGTCACATGTCCTTTTTGTTTGAAAGGCTCCTTTGTATGACTTCAGGGATTCATCTCGGGCGAAGGGGACAATCTCTCCAAGTGAAGTTATTTTTGTTTCTCAGTTAGTTGGCCAGTGTATGAGGTAACCGGGGTGATACATTATTCATTAATGTATATTCATTTGCCACGCATGCGCAGCAACTCGGTCTCTCTATCCCATTCCCTCTGTGTTTACTGAAACATCAGCTTCTTCTTTCCCTTTTGCCTCAACTCCAGAAATGGACGAGTTTAACGATAAGAGAGTTTTGCAGCTTAAACCTTTCATGTCAGAAGCATGAAAGCATTCTAAAAATAGCATAAAATGAATTTTACTTTCAATATAAAAGAAAATGAGGTTGAATTAGCATACTTTTAGAGAAGAAATGGATTCGGGTTCCAAAATCGCTGCCTTAATAGAGTCTTTCAACTGAACTAAACCGCCAGCCTGACTTGTGATAAAATTGTCAATAAAGTGTTAAGAGAGACAGATTTCTGTATACACTCCACTCTAGCCGAAGAATTGAACTTTCCTGTTACTAATTATTTTGTAATTGTTACATTGTTATAAAGTTTATAAAATTAACGGTTACAGAAACTAGTGGTGACTCAGTAACAATTACGCCCGCCCGTGTCTACCTCTCGTTCAAGAGGTCCCGAGTTCAAATCTTGGTTTTTCTCGGGAGTTTCCCTTATCCTGAAAGACGTACGTCGGGTAATTCTAAGCTATATAGACCCTGAGCTCATTTCATATTCACATTTATATTTCAAAATTGAAGCCAATTATAACAAATAAAGTAAATTAAACTAAATTCGAAGTAAAGCCATAGCTAAGCCAGAGGGGAGCCTTAGTGGAGCGTGAGTGGAGCCAGAGCAAAGGGAGAGCAAAGCCAGAGCGAAGCGAGAGCAAAGCCAGGGGAAAGCTAGAGCAAAGCCAGAGCAAAGCGAGAGCAAAACCAGAGCACAGCGAGAGAAAAGCCAGAGCAAAGCGAGAGCAAAGCCAGAGCAAAGCGAGAGCAAAGCGAGAGCAAACCCAGAGCAAAGGGAGAGCAAAGCGAGAGCAAAGTCAGAGCAAAGCGAGAGCAAAGTCAGAGCAAAGCGAGAGCAAAGTCAGAGCAAAGCGAGAGCAAAGTCAGAGCAAAGCGAGAGCAAAACCAGAGTAAAGCGAGAGCAAACCCAGAGCAAAGCGAGAGCAAAGCCAGAGCAAAGCCAGGGGAAAGCTAGAGCAAAGCCAGAGGAAAGCAAGAGCAAAGCCAGAGCAAAGCGAGAGCAAACCCAGAGCAAAGCGAGAGCAAACCCAGAGCAAAGCGAGAGCAAAGCCAGACCAAAGCCAGGGGAAAGCTAGAGCAAAGCCATAGCAAAGCCAGAGCAAAGCGAGAGCAAAACCAGAGCAAAGCGAGAGCAAAGCCAGAGCAAAGCTAGGGGAAAGCCCAAGCAAAACCAGAGGGGAGCCTTAGTGTAGCCTGAGTGGTGCCAGAGCAAATCCAGGGGAAAGCCCTAACAAAACCAGAGGGAAGCTTTAGTTTAGCCTGAGTGTAGCCAGAGCAAAGGAAGAGTAAAGCCAGAGCAAAGCCAGGGGAAAACGAGAGCAAAACCAGAGCAAAGCGAGAGCAAAGCGAGAGCAAAGCCAGAGAGGAGCCAGAGCAAAGCCAGGGGAAAGCGAGAGCAAAACCAGAGCAAAGCGAGAGCAAAGCCGGAGCGGAGCCAGAGCAAAGCCAGAGGAAAGCGAGAGCAAAACCAGAGCAAAGCGAGAGCAAAGTTAGAGCGGACCCACAGCAAAGCCAGGGGAATGCGAGAGCTTAACCAGAGCAAAGCGAGAGCAAAGCTAGAGTGGGCCCAGAGCAAAGCCAGGGTAAAGCGTGATCAAAACCAGGGCAAAGCGAGAGCAAAGCCAGAGCAAAGCCAGAACAAAGCCAGGGGAAAGCGAGAGCAAAGCCAGAGCGGAGCCAGAGCTTAACCAGAGCGGAGCCAGTGCGGAGCCAGAAAGAGGCCAGAGCGGGACCGGTGTGGTGACCGGAGCTTATCCAGAGCGAAGCCAGAGTGAAGCCTAGAGCCAAGCCAGATTAGGTTAAAAAAATGAAGTTAGAGTGAGGCCAGAGAGAAGCCAGAGCGGGACCGGAGACGGGCCAGAGCCTAGCCAGAGCTAAGACAGAGTCAAGTTAGAGTGAATACAGAGTGAAGTTAGAGTGAGGTTTTAGTGAGCCGGAGCCAACCCACAGTGGGATCGGCGTGGTGGCCGAATCCTTAGCCAGAGCGAAGCCAGAGACAAGCCAGAGTGAAGCCAGAGTTAAGTTACAGAATGAAGTCAGTGTGAGGCCAGAGCGAGACCCGAGACGGGCCAGAACCTAGCAAGAGCCAAGTCAGAACGAAGACAGGTCCAAGCCAGAGTTAAGTAAAAGAATGAAG
Source organism: Mantis religiosa (assembly GCA_030765055.1). Classification (NCBI taxonomy): domain Eukaryota; kingdom Metazoa; phylum Arthropoda; class Insecta; order Mantodea; family Mantidae; genus Mantis; species Mantis religiosa. Next base: position 202,917,760 of record CM060951.1, on the reverse strand, counting down.
TTATAGTGAGGTCAGAGATAAGCCAGAGTGGGACCGAAGGTACGCCGGAGCCTAGCCAGATCCAAGCCAGAGCTAAGTTAGAGTGAATACAGAGTGAAGTTAGATTGAGGTTTCAGTGAGCCGGAGCGGAGCCAGAGCCAAGCCACAGCGGGATTGGGGTGGTGGCCGAATCCTAGCCAGAGCCAAGCCAGGGCCAAGCCACAGCGGGATTGGGGTGGTGGCCGAATCCTAGCCAGAGCCAAGCCAGAGCGAAGCCAGAGTTAAGTTACAGAATGAAGTTAGTGTGAGGCCAGAGCGGGACCGGAGCGGGGCCGGAACTTAGAAAGAGCCAAGCCAGAAAGAAGAAAGGGCCAAGCCAGAGTTAAGTAAAAGTATGTTAGAGTGAAGCCAGAGCGAAGCCAGAGCCAAGCCGGAGTGGGACCGTAACGGTGACCGAAGCCTAGCGGGAGCAAAGTCAGAGCGGAGCTTGAGCGGAGACAGAGCAAAGCGAGAGCAAAACCAAGGCAAAGTCAGGGGAAAGCCAGAGCAAAGCCAGTACAAAGCCAGAGCAAAGCCAGAGCAAAGCCAGGGGAAAGCGAGAGCAAAACCAGAGCGAAGCCAGAGCCAAGCCAGAGTGGGACCGTAACGGTGACCGAAGCCTAGCGGGAGCAAAGTCAGAGCGGAGCTTGAGAGGAGACAGAGCAAAGCGAGAGCAAAACCAAGGCAAAGTCAGGGGAAAGCCAGAGCAAAGCCAGTACAAAGCCAGAGCAAAGCCAGAGCAAAGCCAGGGGAAAGCGAGAGCAAAACCAGAGCAAAGCGAGATCAAAGCCAGAGGGGAGCCATAGTGGAGCCTGAGTGGAACCAGAGCAAAGCCAGAGCAAAGCCAGGGGAAATCGAGAGCAAAACCAGAGGAAAGCGAGAGCAAAGCCAGAGGGGAGCCAGAGAACAGCCACAGCAAAGCCAAAGCTTAACCAGAGCGGAGCCAGTGCGGAGCCAGAAACAGGCCAGAGCGACACCGGTGTGGTGACCGGAGCTTAGCCAGAGCGAAGCCAGAGTGAAGCCAGAGTTAAGTTACAGTATGACGTTAATGTGAGTCCAGAGTAAAGCCAGAGCGAAGCCAGGGGAAGTCGAGAGCAAAACCAGAGGAAAGCGAGAGCAAAGCCAGAGCGGAGCCAGAGAACAGTCACAGCAAAGCCAAAGCTTAACCAGAGCGGAGCCAGTGCGGAGCCAGAAACAGGCCAGAGCGACACCGGTGTGGTGACCGGAGCTTAGCCAGAGCGAAGCCAGAGTGAAGCCAGAGTTAAGTTACAGTAAGACGTTAATGTGAGTCCAGAGTAAAGCCAGAGCGAAGCCAGGGGAAGTCGAGAGCAAAACCAGAGGAAAGCGAGAGCAAAGCCAGAGGGGAGCCAGAGAACAGCCACAGCAAAGCCAAAGCTTAACCAGAGCGGAGCCAGTGCGGAGCCAGAAAAAGGCCAGAGCGACACCGGTGTGGTGACCGGAGCTTAGCCAGAGCGAAGCCAGAGTGAAGCCAGAGTTAAGTTACAGTATGACGTTAATGTGAGTCCAGAGTAAAGCCAGAGCGAAGCCAGGGAAAGCGAGAGCAAAGCCAGAGCGGAGCCAGAGAACAGTCACAGCAAAGCCAAAGCTTAACCAGAGCGGAGCCAGTGCGGAGCCAGAAACAGGCCAGAGCGACACCGGTGTGGTGACCGGTGCTTAGCCAGAGCGAAGCCAGAGTGAAGCCAGAGTTAAGTTACAGTATGACGTTAATGTGAGTCCAGAGTAAAGCCAGAGCGAAGCCAGGGGAAATCGAGAGCAAAGCCAGGGGAAATCGAGAGCAAAACCAGAGGAAAGCGAGAGCAAAGCCAGAGCGGAGCCAGAGAACAGCCACAGCAAAGCCAAAGCTTAACCAGACCGGAGCCAGTGCGGAGCCAGAAACAGGCCAGAGCGACACCGGTGTGGTGACCGGAGCTTAGCCAGAGCGAAGCCAGAGTGAAGCCAGAGTTAAGTTACAGTATGACGTTAATGTGAGTCCAGAGTAAAGCCTGAGCGAAGCCAGAGCAGGACCGGAGACGGGCCAGAACCTAGCCAGAGCCAAGCCAGAGTTAGGTTAAAAATGAAGTTATAGTGAGGTCAGAGATAAGCCAGAGTGGGACCGAAGGTACGCCGGAGCCTAACCAGATCCAAGCCAGAGCTAAGTTAGAGTGAATACAGAGTGAAGTTAGATTGAGGTTTCAGTGAGCCGGAGCGGAGCCAGAGCCAACCCACAGTGGGATCGGGGTGGTGGCCGAATCCTAGCCAGAGCGAGGCCAGAGCCAAGCCAGGGCCAAGCCAGAGTTAAGTTACAGAATGAAGTCAGTGTGAGGCCAGACCTGGACCGTAGCGGGGCCGGAACCTAGCAAGAGCCAAGCCAGAACGAAGACAGCGCCAAGCCAGAGTTAAGTAAAAGAATGGTAGAGTGAATCCAGAGTGAAGCCAGAGCCAAGGCAGAGTAGGACCGTAACGGTGACCGAAGCCTAGCCGGAGCAAAGTCAGAGCGGAGCTTGAGCGGAGCCAGAGCCCATCCAGAACGGGACCGGAGTGGTCACCGGGGCCTAGTCAGAGCGAAGCCGAGTTAAGGTACAGAATGAAGTTAGCGTGAGGCCACAGGGAAGCCTGAGTGAAGCCAGAGTGGGACCGGAGGATGTACGGAACCTAGCCAGGGCAGAGCCGGAGCCAAACCAGAGCAAAGTAAGAGCAATTTTAGGGTGGAGTTAGAGTGAGGTTAAAGTGAAGCTGGAGGGAAGCCAGAGCGGAACCAGAGTGGAGCCTGGGTAAAGCCAAAACAAAGCCAAAGCGGAGCTAGAAGAAAGCCAGAGCAAAGCTAATGCAAAGCCAAAGCAAATTTAAAGATAAGTTACGTCAGAGGAAGGATAGTAAAGTTAAATACACTTTTTGAAAGGCCACTGATGTCCACTGAATTGAGCACCCCTAAATAGAAATTAACTTAGATTAAATTCGTGAGGCATCCTTAGTTCATGCTGAATTTAAGCATTAAATTTGGTATTTAACATGCTTTCGTTTTTGTGTTATGCTGCCCACAGACTTAGACATACATACACACATTTTTCTAAAGCGCATTTTATTTTTGATTCTGAGTACCTCAAAACATGCATTCCGATGAAATTCAATACACCTAACTTACAGTACTTCTACGTTCTGTAAGT
>CM060951.1:202884578-202909578 GCA_030765055.1 Mantis religiosa | reverse complement strand
TATTTATTTATTTATTTATTTATTTATTTATTTATTTATTTATTTATTTATTTATTTATTTATTTATTTATTTATTTATTTATTTATTTATTTATTTATTTATTTATTTATTTATTTATTTATTTATTTATTTATTTATTTATTTATTTATTTATTTATTTATTTATTTATTTATTTATTTATTTATTTATTTATTTATTTATTTATTTATTTATTTATTTATTTATTTATTTATTTATTTATTTATTTATTTATTTATTTATTTATTTATTTATTTATTTATTTATTTATTTATTTATTTATTTATTTATTTATTTATTTATTTATTTATTTATTTATTTATTTATTTTATTATTTATTTATTTATTTATTTATTTATTTATTTATTTATTTATTTATTTATTTATTTATTTATTTATTTATTTATTTATTTATTTATTTATTTATTTATTTATTTATTTATTTATTTATTTATTTATTTATTTATTTATTTATTTATTTATTTATTTATTTATTTATTTATTTATTTATTTATTTATTTATTTATTTATTTATTTATTTATTTATTTATTTATTTATTTATTTATTTATTTATTTATTTATTTATTTTTGTAATTTTACGTCCTCTAAGGTTAAGTCATATCGGACGATGAATGGAATGGGTGAAATGATGCTCATATGAGCTCAGGGTCCATAGAGCTTAGAGTTAACCAACATTCGTCTTTCAGGATAAGGGAAAACCCCGGAAAAAACCTTATCCAGGTAACTCACCCTGACCGAGATTCGAACTCGGGACCTCTTGAACGTGAGGCAGACTCGCTACCACCACGCCTCCGAGGCGGGCAATTTTTTATTTATAAAGTCTTTATTAAAATCATTATTTAAATCAGTATTAATAATATGTTTATTAATTAAATTCTTCTTTATTCACGAATATATTTATTAATCTATAAATCAAACTATTAAGAACAGCAAATTATTGTGAAAAAGGTTTAAAAGTTTTATTATAGGTATTTATAGGAAGTCTACTGGTATTGATAATTACATAAAAAATATACCCCTGACTAAAGATAAATTTAATAAATTATATAAACATATTATTAATAATGCTTTAATAATGGTTTTAACAAAGACTTCATAAATAAAAAATTGAAATATTCAAATATCAAAAAACTGTTAATGATATCTCTACCCTTAAAAATAAAAGACGATTATAATTTTAAAGGATTTACTTACCATCCTTGGGTTAATAAAGATTATCAAACAGTTTTTAAAGAATTTGGTATAACTTAATTTCCTCAAAATAAATATATTATTAAAAATGTGTTGCATTTCTCTGTAACAGATAAAATTCCTAACAATAAAAAATCTAATTGTTTCGATTGTGATAAAGTTTATATTGGAAAGACAAAACGTAATTTAGAAATCAGAACGAAAGAACATTTTCGTAACATTAAGTATAAACAGACCGATAAATCGGCCATAGCAGATCATTTTTGGTCATTTACCATGAAATAAATCCAGAAGTTAAATTATTAAAACAATTAAATGGTCCAATAGATTTAATGGTTTGGGAAAATATAGTTATTTTAAAAAACCAACATCTCGTAATGAATTTTGAAATCCTGGCATTCGGTTCTGCTTTTAAATTTGTTTTATTTTCAGATTTTGGTAATACTGGCAAGAACATATCAACATCTAGTGGTTAGTCACTATGACGACAGCTGTCCTTTTCTAGCTGAAAATGTGTATGAACATACATGAAATCGGAACGTGGAGAATTTATAAGAATTATCATCAGTTCTTATAAGTGAAGTTTTAAATTACAAATTGTTATATTTGTATATAATGATCAGAAATTACTAAAATTTAATGTGGTATTTCTAATATAAAACCCATTACGCATGCAAAGTTTAAAGTTTGTAGGTATAGTAGTATAGAAAATAGAACGTTCAGTCCCAGTGTCCCTGAGAAGGATCAGTTTTATTCCCACAGTGTACGTCAGCTGGCAACGTGTAGAGCACTGTGTGTGTTAAATCTCATTTTTATGATATGAAATGCGGTCGGGAGAGGACGAGAGGCGCAGGAACCCTTGGATCTGCATCATCTTTAATTCTGAAAATGACGCATATGATAGATTCTGCTGCGTTGCGGGTCAGGGCTTGCATACCTACCCCCAACACCGCTGCCCAGCTTTCTGGCGCCCAGTCGCAACGTCGCCACTGCCGCCTCCGCCGCGAGCGCCCCCCTGCGGTTAACGACTGTTTACTGCTAGGTACAAATTGCAAGACTTCATTCAGCCGCTCTAAAATTGCCGTCACAAATTTCTACATCTTGGCACACGAACCTGTTAAAGCGTAGCGTATACTACGAGAATTGCTCTCAGCTGACAATGAACGGAACGCCACGTGTTACAGGTTCTATCAAACATAGTGGCAGTATTTCCACATATCCATCACAAGTGATCCATCACCTTAGTGATCCCTATATTGATCCCTATATTGTCGATATATGGCACCTGTATACCAGGCTGGTTTTAATAGTACTTCCCAAGTTTCCCAAACATTCTCCGAAATTCCCAGCCCCATAAAGTTATCACAAGCTTTTATTTTCAAAAACAATTGAAGACATGCCCGGAAAAACGGGCTAACCCTCAAAATAAAAAAAATGCGATAAGTGCTGCCCTCTGTTGCTGCAACAGAGAGCTATCTTTTCTTGTGTTGGTCTATCATCTAGCGATCATATTACCCTAAGTAGAGAGAGGTGAAGAGTAGTATAGAATTGAGAGAATCAGCACAGTGTAGATAAGATGTTGAACTCTCCTCTGTGTTAATATATGAGTGATGTAGAATGCTCATTGATTTAGAACTCTCCTATATGAAAATCGAGTTGTAAAAGAAGGGGAGTGTTGGCGTAGTGCCGTTCTCCCCTGTGCAGTGAGATGTTTTTGAGGGTTGGGATGATGATGATGATGATGATGATGATGATGATGATTGTGTGTGTGTGTGTGTGATGTGTAATGTGTGATGGGTGGGATGGGTAACGGGGGGGGGGGGGTTCCGGGGATGTTTGAATTAAATGTGAATTCTTTTCGATGTGTGTGTGTGTGCTTGAACTCTCATGTATGAATATCGAAGTCTAGGGTTCGATATTGTGATGGGGCGGGGTGGGTAACGGGGGTTCCGGGGATGTTTGAATTAAATGTATTGATAGTAATTCTTCGATGACTGTGCTTGAACTCTCATGTATGAATATCGAGTCTAGGGTTTGATATCTATTACGTTCAGTGCTTCGATGTCTGTGCTTGAACTCTCATGTATGAATATCGAGTGTAGGGTTTGATATCTATTACGTTTAGTGTATGATATATGATGTAGTATCGTTATTCTTTAGATAAAAGAATATCGAGAGAATGATTAGGTATGTTTACTGGGAGAGATTTATGAAAATAAATGTAATAAGACATTCTGGTAAGGGGTGTTCCCTATGCAGAATCTCTCCTTGAGCTATTGTATCCAAGAGCGATGTAAAGGTTAAGAAAAGGTTAAATTCCATTCCCACATCGAGGTACGAGAAAATATAAATCTATTCCACATTGAAGTATAAGGGTGATGACGTGTTGTCATTCCTCAAGATTTGTGCATATGTGAGTAAATTTGAATTAACAGGTCTCACCCTGTCCCGCCAGCTCGGGAACGAACGTGTCCTCACTTCACACAAACCCTCCGTCCGTTAAGTACAATCGACGATAGGATGGGGAGGGGGGAGACAGGTATGATCACGTTTCATCACCCATCTGCTCACTCGGGAACGAATGCATTCTCACTTCACATCGCAACGTCAAGATGAGTGGAACAACAACACCTATCATTGAAAGTGATACCAGATTCTGGGAGAATCTACGCAATTTCGAAGATTTGCAAAAGCATTGGGTTGAGCACCACGATGAAACGTGTGATGGAAAGATGCATCAAGTGATTTGCAAGAATCCTTCCCATCATGATTCGATCACATCTTATGCTCAATGCGGAAAGAATTGTAAAGTGTACCTCGGGTAAGTAGAATTATAATTGTGTGTTAACGTGAAAGTGTTGTTATGTGTTAGATAACTAATGATAAATATGTTTATTTCAGTAAAGCCCAAAGTGAAGATGTGGCATGCCAGTCCGAACAGGATCAAGGTGAAGATGTGTGCGGTCCGTACAATGATCGTCCGTTTAAGGATATCGGTACATCGAAACCCGAGGAGGAAGTCATAGAAAAGTGAGTATAAAATAATAAGAGTTTTACGTTAACAAGTGTATTAAATATTCACGATGTTGAGACAGTTCGTGTATGTCCGCAGATCCAGTAAGAAAGGAGACAAGAAAAAGAAGAAGACGAACTGCAAACCGAGAATCGTCAAAGCCAAGAAGACGTTCGATCAAGACAGTTTCATCATAATGATGTTCGAACCCTTCACACCCTTCGGAGAAGAAGTAGAGGAGGAAGTTGCGAGTGATGGTAAATAGTGTGTGCATGAACGATAACGACATCTCCATCAGCATTGACTTTCGTGTGAACATAGGATTATACAATGAACTCCCATCACTTTACATTAAAGACACACATGACGATACGTTTGTGTATATTACAAAAGAGGATTGGGAGGTAATAATGTCAAATTTGTGTGTTTTGGATACGTATCTGAAAGATGGTAAGCATCCATGTGCACCGTACAGTGAAAATATAATATATGCATTTAATATAATGTTATGCATGAATAAGATGCAAGAAATAACGTTTGTGAATACATGTTTAAATGTGGGCAGTATAAATCTGAATAGTACTGCATTCAATGGACTTAAAAGACTAATTCCATATATTGAAAGAAATTTATATCAGTTGTATGATATTCATAAATCATTATGTTCATATGATGCAAAAAGCAGGAGTGCAAGGAAGAGGATATTGGAGATGTATGTTAAAGTCAATAAAAAGATAATTTGAATTTGTAATGTTTTATTTATTACACCTATATGATAGATTTACACCTATATGATAGATTGTACAACATGAGTTAGTGGTTTATAAGTGAATAATTTATCATGAATAATTAAACAGAATAATGAAGTTTGTGCAGGAAAATTTGACGATGCTTGAACTTCCAATCTGACATTCACTGCCCCCGTCACAGTATCCTCAGGTTGATGAGAGCAATCGATGACGAATAGCGTTGCATATTTCAGAAAGTCGTTCCTTTTCAAAAGAGGGTAATTCTCCTTTCCATAGTAGGATAATTGAAATTTGGAATATTGATCATACAGAGATGCAAATTTCGAATTGGCGAAATCCAAATTCATATCGTGATAGGGGTAAGATTCACTGTTGAGATAAAGTTTCAGATTGGTGATATTACAATTATCAAATAGAGAAGCATCCTTAGCGAGATGATTCAATCTATCCACTTGTGCACCGACTATGACGAAACGTGGTTTTTCAAGTTTAGTCGTGGTTGCAATGTTCCATGTGAACGCTTTAGTTTGAGGTACAGCAGGTTGAGTGTGAAGGTCCAAGGTTCGAAATGCGACGTGTAGAGGTTTATCCGATTTGACGAGTTTAAGTTTATCAACTCGTTCAGAATCTGAAAGTCGAAGTACAGGCATCCTCCATTCGAGTCTAGTTAGTTGTATGGTTGTAGGATCGTTTCCAATGATACAATTATTAGAATCCTTAGATCTAATGAGAATAAGTTCAAACTTGCTATTAAGTATGACCTCCTTGTGATCGTCGGCGAAACCCAGCAACATCGAAAGAGGAACGATAGCATTGAAGATACCATTCGATGTATTCACGATGTCTACCACACCTCCAGGATAGATCCATCCAGCATTTAGTAAACGATTCGATTCCAGTTCATTCAGTGCAGCATAGTTACGCATCGTTGATGAAATGCCCGGATTCCTAGTTCTATCAATAGTCGTTCCATTCATATCCAGACGAATCTCATCGAATAGGAATGCCATAGCATTGTTACTCAATTTCGATGTGGCAACGGTGCCGTCGGGTTTAGTGAGAGTCCCCTCAATGTAGAGATAACTTCTACTAGGAAGCGTGTACAAATCTTCAGCTTGACATGGAATTCTAATTTCATCGTTCACATCGAGAGCTGACGTATTGTACGGTAGGAATACGTGTTCTTCCTCCTTACTGATCTTATCATCAAAGGTCGGAATCCCGGTCACGTCCAACACATCCATCATAGAACCTTGAAGCCTAAGTTAGCGAGAAATTGTGGATTAGACGATGTGATTAGCTTGCGGGTCGATGATCGAGTAGAGATCAATCTCGAGAGATGTTTTTTAATATAGCATCGTCTCTTAAAACTTATACCCATTACGACGTATGTGCAATCGTACAGTGATGGTTTCGTTCCTGAAATCTAACTTATCGCCGTTCTGGTCTACCACTCTAATGTCGAGATGATCAATGAGATTCGTATCGATGATTGGTAAATATATAGGACTTGATGGTTCCTGCGAAATATGATAACCTGGAGGTACCGATGGGAAAAATTCATACAGAGAATGACCACTTTTACCATTGATGAAAGATCCCGTTGCAAGACTACACTCGATACGTATGATGCTGACTTTGAATATGTTAACCAAAGCATTAGACTCGGTCAGCACGTTTGCCGGTACCCTCTGTTTAGAGGTGAAACCGAGAAGTGAAGCAATAGATCTCTCACGACTAAAGTCGATAATATAGGGAGATTGAATTTCTGATTTCATGGTGTTATTATTAGCACGTAGAATAAAGTCGTCACCGATGTCGAGAGCATCCTTGATCAATCTGGCGATATCATCCAATTCATAAGTACCCGGTGGAATTACTATACGTTCGACTTTTCCATCGCGAACGTAATGGAATAGATTATTACTCTCGTCCACATTCGGAATTGAGTAAAAAGTCTCAAAATTCAATAGAGCTATCTCGTAATGTCCGTTAGGATCCAGATGTAATGGTGGATTTAGAAATGTAGAGAAGCTGGTATCACTACCACTCACGGTGATCGTGTAACTCATCGAGGAGAAACTGAAGGCACAAGTGACCGCAAATCACAGAATCGAATTCTTGAAATCTCGTCGTATTATATAGGAGCTTGACACCCGAAAGGTACGTTTCTATCTCTTCCGGAGGTCTCAGATCGCCGAAACTGTCAAAGTAGTAGGCAACGTCACCATCCTTACGTACAGCAACCCAATGTGTACCAGGGTTATTTGATGTATCCAGATTCACTACTATTCTCTCATAGTATCGAGGATGTGGAGGTAGTTTATCGATCATGTAGACACCTCTAAAATGTGGAATGCGTAGACGTCGTGCATACGAATCGATCTCGTTAGCACTCAGGGCTTTTTCCGGGATAAATATAGGCCTCGCCTCGAGTTTTTTGATCGAAGATATAATCCTCTACCCTTACGACGTCTCTTACGGCGAAGACCTTTGCCCTGAGCCAAAGATTCCATGCGCTCGTTGTGACGTGTTAATTCCGCAAGTTGTTTTGCATCCGAACGTTTCTTATTGACAGCCGTAGCAATCTGAGCAGCACCTCCAGCTAGACCACCTGCTGCACCTAGAGCTGCTAAAAGTGATAGCAAAGGTAAGAAACCACCTCTCTTGTTGCGACGTTTACGCATGCCAGCGCCCGCTGCCAATTTACCCTTCATAAGTGTAGTCACAAGTCGAGCTGCAAGTCGTTCGCCCAAAGAAGCGTCGGCAGACTTTACACGTCTCCAAGCTTTCTCTACCAACACCTTATCGGCTAGACGACGAGATTCTGTACCAGTACTCTCTGCGTAAGCCCGATCGTGATCGAGACACGCTGAATCTAACCCGTTCACCGGTAAGTCACCTCTCTGCAAGCGTTTATGTAGTTTCGTTCCGGGACCGCAGAAACGATAACCCGGTAAATGTGCCTCAAATGGTAATGAATTAATCAAGGAATTAAGAATTCCCGAACCTTTGCGTGCACGTGTAGAGCGCATGTCTCACTATGAAATAAAAAAGGCAAAACGTGCGCTTTATAAGTATACGATTCCTATGACGATTGGCTAAATCCAGTAAAGACATAGATTGCCCTTATCACGAACGAAATAAAAGACAAAACTTATGCTTTATAAGTATTAGTCGCGATATGGAGATAGTAAAGCAAAAGTGTACGCTACCCATACAGGTGTTAGATTTCGAGGATGACATTCGCAAAGGACGACACGGTACGTTGTTTCCGAGTAACGTTAGAGCGCTCATACTTGGCAGTTCAAATGCTGGAAAAACGAACGTTTTACTCAACCTGCTTATTCACGAGAATGGTCTGAGATTCGAAAACCTCTACATATACTCGAAATCGTTGCAACAACCTAAATATCGATATTTACTCAGGTTACTGAAAACTATACCCGATATAGGTGTATTTACGTTCGATGATGGTGATAAAGTAATTCAAACGTCGGATGCTAGAGAAAATTCGATATTCGTATTTGATGATGTGATAAATGAAAAACAGGGTAAGATAGCTTCATATTACAGTATGGGTAGACATCGTAATGTCGATGCTATATATTTAGCACAATCATATGCTAAAGTACCTAAACATTTAATTAGAGATAATGCAAATATGATTATATTCTTTAGACAGGATAATCTCAATTTAAAACATATATACGAAGATTACGTAAATACCGATATGTCCTATGATGAATTTAAGAATATGTGTAAACATATATGGGAGAGTGATGAACGATCCTTTGTTGTTATAGTACCAGAATATCCACTGAACGAGGGACGCTACCGTCACGGTTTTGATCGCTTTATCAGAATGAATAAATAGAATAATCCATCACTTAAGCAATGAGTATCGACAGGTTCGGATCCCGAAGAATCATACCCTCTAGGGGTGTGTTCAATCGATATATCATAACTAGAGATGGATCGGGAAACTATCGATTCAAGGGAAAGCGGTTGTGCAATATTCACGACCCTGAAGAAGGTGACGATGCATCGACTAAACGTTATGTGGATACGCATACGGCTGACGTCGAGAATCGAATGCAGATCTTCAGCGAGCAGACCTCGTATCAGCGTATGGGCGAGTTTGAAGCTATGCTTAGGGATCACATACAAAAATCGCTCGACATCCAATACAACAATTTAATGGAGTACTTAAGTAAATATGCATTTAAACGTGATTCCGAAAATAACGTCATTATAGATGGTATAAGAATGAAAACGCTGTTGGACCCCCTTCACGAACACGACGTTCCTAATAAAAAATATGTAGATGATAGGATTCCAATTCACGACTCTAATGAAACTCTATCATTTCGAATGAAGAGATTGAAGGATTTAGCCGACCCGATAGATGATAGTGATGCAGTCACCATGAGTTATGTTAATCATTTCTTTATACAGAAACATAATGAATTGCAAACGGGTTTAACTGAGACTATAACAAACATTGTCGATACTATTACACGGAAACAGAATGAATTACAAAGTCAGTTAACTAGAACAATCACCTCCGCTAGCGAGACTATTACTACAGCTGTAGAAAAAGAAGTGAAAGAACTAACCGCACGACAAACGGAACTTGATAATAAACTAATCACTATAAATAATGATATTCATACTATGAAAACACGAATGAGAAATGTTGTAAACACTATGTTACAACAATTGAAAGCACAACTCATAATTTCATTGCAAACACGTCCGTTTCGAGGTCCCTCTTTAAGGTATACGTTAACATCGGGACTCGAATACTATAAAGTTCCTGGAAATGGAAGTGTACTCTCGTGTTCCATCGTATCATCGGTACATCCGCATGCTGTAAATGATACATTGTTTGCAATAAACGGAAGATTAGTTGAAAGATGTCCTGTAAGAGTTGAAACTGGCGATATTCTATCGTTTACAGCGCCAGTCGGACGTGCTAAAGATGGTCATATATTAAGTATAGAACTGATAGTTTCATATAAATTAGCAGTAGCTGATTAATTATACATTCATTTCGATATGGATGCTGAAGCTATAAGACTTAAGGAATCCATTGCCCGTCACAGTAGGGCAATAAGAGAAAAGTTACGTTCTCTCAAAGGAATGAAATTCGAAACGCAACGAGTCATGTCTGAAGTTCTTCAACCTGTAACCGAACCATTGAAAGTAATAGCGAAAGCACACCAAGACAACAACGACGACGACGACGAAACTACAGATGATGCTAACGGATCTGATCTCGTGTCAAAGTATCTACACAAGGTTCGAACTGCCAGTTCGAGTGACATGGACAATACTTACGGCATACGTTACGAGGATAATGAGTATAAATGGGGTAACAAGACAGTTGTGTTTAAATCTGATGGTGTTCAGATAGGAACAGAAACGTATGAACCCACAGCAGGCTTATATGAATTATTATTTAAACGTTTACCTCGCAAGACATCGTACACAGATGATGATTTAGACGTGTATTCGCAAATCTTACAAAATACTCAAGTTTACAGACACGGTTATTCAAGAGATGGACGTTTAAGAGCAAATCGAGGGTTCAAGTATCGTCATATCATTCGTGACCTTGTTAGTAATCGAACTGGATTTGGTTTACGTTGGAAAGAACATGTACCGCAGAGAAAATTATACTTACCATCGAACGATTCGTATGAAGCCTGTAGAAGTTCGTGATAATTCTCTCCTGCTCAGCGTCTACAAATATGATAGAAGTCTGCGTGAGAAGCGAAGATCTAGGCTTCATCGTGTTGGTGACTACGTGAGGATTTCTAAGCATAAAGGTGTTATGGAGAAAGGTTATCTACCAAATTGGAGTGTTGAAGTCTTTAGGATACGTACAGTGCAAAGGACACATCCATTGACCTATCTCATCGAGGATCTGGAGGGTAAACTGATTGAAGGAGCATTCTACGGTTATGAATTACAGAAAACTCAATATCCAGACACGTATTTAGTTGAAAGGATCATCAGACGTCGTGGTGATAGGATTCTGGTGAAATGGTTAGGATTTCCTACCCGTGAATGGATTAATGAGGTGGACATTGTATAAATAAAAAAACACACAACTCAATAAAGAAATATAATTTTAATGATATATTGTGTTTGATTTTTTTTTTGTTCACATTGATTCCTGACATCTTCTGTAACTGCTAATTCACATCTCCTTAACTTAAACATGATAATAACATTTTTATACTTTTTTAAAAATCTTCTGTAACTGCTAATTCACATCTCCTTAACTTAAACATGATAATAACATTTTTATACTTTTTTAAAAATCTTCTGTAACTGCTAATTCACATCTCCTTAACTTAAACATGATAATAACATTTTTATACTTTAAAAAAAATCATACATGATTATAGTTAAATTAACATTTAATTGTAGAGATTTTAACATAACGTACATGCTAGTTCACATTGAGTATATATAAATTCACCTACCCTTAACGTAAACATGATAATTACAATTTGAAGTAATTAGTAATATACGTTAAACAAACATCATACATGATTATAGCTGAAATAAGAGCCTTTGTACATGCTAGTTCACATTGATATATATAAATCTCCCCTCACCCCTCAACGGAGACATGATAATAACATTTTGATATAATTAGTAAATATATTTTAATAAAAAATCATACATGATTATAGTTGAATTAACATTTCATTGATTTCTGCTATCTAACATTTCAAAACGACATGAATAGGAAAAAATATTCCTTCACCCCTAACATAAACATAAAAAAAAGCAACACGTTATCTTTCAAATGAAGTAAATATGTTATTATCATGTAATTAGTAACACACTTTACAAATATACTTGAAACTCAATTATTTCGTTTTTTGAAATACAGTAATATGTTATTATCATGTGCCTAGTAATACCTTTTAACTCAGTTGTAACACACTTTACAATTATACTTGAAACTCAATTATTTTATTTTTTGAAATACAGTAATATGTTATTATCGTGGCCTAGTAATACCTTTTAACTCAGTTGAATCTATGCTTTATTGAGAAAAGAAAAAGAAATTTACACTTGACAATTTTCTATAGCATAATGTCCCCATGCTAATGTTGAAAATGAATTATTGGGAATGTATCGTTTTGTATCGATACCACTTAAAGCTATCTTATTAGATTCAATAGTATGAACATCATGTTTATAACTTCTGAAACATGTCTGCATGCTTCGATGTATAGTGTCAGGATGTGTAATACATGAGAGATATTGTTCAAAGGTTATGAATCTCATCGAATCTTTTGTTACACCTTTTGATTTTTTAATCACTTCAGTATCATATCGATAACTATATAATTTCGATTTCAGCCCTACATATTCAGTCATCACTCTACCGGCTAGCTCATCCTTGAATAATCCTGAAATTTTCTTATTTGCTAACGGAATACCATACACATTATCCATTGGATAATTCGATGTATCGAATAAATGTATATTGGTTTTAATAAATTCATATATATCGCAGCTAGATTCAAAGAGAAAAGCATCCGTGTCCGTATAGATTAAAGTTACATCTTTCAATTTTTTCTTCAGAATTTCATAATAAAAATCATACATTTTATGTTTGGATAGATCCAGGATTGCTTGTCCTATGTATATTGGCTTATTCATCAATATTTCATCTCTGACCAATTCTATACCTATTAAATTTTCATCAAAAATCACGTACCTTATACATGTCTGTCGAGCTAACAATTTACGCGCTCGTTTCCAGCTGGTAGCTAAATGAAATGAATTAAAACGTTTTACATTCTCTATAAATTTTCCATAAACACAATTATTCATTAACTTCCATAGATTTTGACCAAATTTCGTCTTATCTTCAATACGTTTACGAACGTTGAGTTCAATGTAAGGATTTATCCAGTTAGATTGTTTGTAACCTATTACTCTATGTATACGCGATGGAATCAAACCAAGTTTAACACATTGTTGAAAATTGAGATAATGTAATACGTATTTATTTTTATCATTCAATGTTGTTAGCAATTTTGTATACTTATCACCTGGCGCGATTTCATTCAAAGGGCATAATGGCAAATCATTTTGTATATCATGAAGTACCTGTGGATATTTAAAGTCTACTTCCAACACATATCCCACGTCAGAATCACTTGTAATAGACATAAAATCTATTGATTTAATTTCAGCATCAGTTAGCCACCTTATATCAGTGTATGGTAAGCTATTATTTTCCATTGTATAACTATATAGAGAATTGCAGTCAACGTACATTAAATAATTAGTTGGTTGAGTGTTATCATAGCTAGTCATGTATCTGTTATTCGCCTTTGTATACCGTTTGGACACAGTGCAAATTCCACCTCGTATTCCTTTTTCGAAGAAATCTAGCATAGTCTTATCTGTTAATAATGAAATCTGTACACCAGTCGTTCTTAACATTGCATCATAGGCTAACCCGGGAAGTGTGTAATACTGACACGGGTCGAGTCCGTACAAACCGATACTTAATTCACGGAAGCGTTCAAACACGTCCGTTAGTATTAATGTATCGCACTTAAGATATATATTTAAATATTCACCCAGATTTTTAACATTGAATTCATTCCATACCGTTCTAGCATGACTATAATCCTCATCGCTTACATGATCAAACTGATGTTTGGATGGTAGACTATTCTCGTATAATTTTTCTATAGAATCCACATACGTGTACGGGAAGACACCTTTACGTTTCATCAATTGTCTATGCAAAGGATTCGTGTACATATTATTGGTATAATGAAAATCATCTGCTTCTAACATATCCGAAAGGTTACTAAGTTTTGAATCCAAAAAACGATAGCTATCCAGAAATCTTAGATATATACTCATTCCATTCGAATTTGTATATCTTTTGCTAAAGGATAAGTAATTTTCAGAAGTTTGTGCAATACAGTTGATAGGTTCCGTATCGTAACCTAGTTTCTTTACTATGAAATGAGCATCGTATTTTGACAAGCAATGAAAGAATATTGGTATGAATCCTGACATTTTCCTATTTAAATTGCAGTGCTTATGAGCTGGGCCAACGTAACTTCCAGTCAAATGACAATGATCACGAACCTTTATACACGAGTTAAGAAATTCACGTTTGCATATGTGACATCGTGTTGCATTTTGATATTCTAGCTCATCCACATCTCTCATACTTATTTCAATTTTATTAGCATATATATTAATGACCTGATTTGCAATTAACGTTAATTCTTTAAGAAAATTTTCAATTGCATATGGACCTTCAAATGATTTGAAACGTGTTAAATTTTTATCATAACTACAGACCAAATGTAATGCAATTGCATACGCTTCATGTTTATGAATGCTACGTGTCCAGCTTTTACTCGATACATCTTGACACGAATCTACCTTACGTAAGATACATTCTATGTCTGCATAAACCACGAATGGAACTTTTAGACATTTCGAATATGCTTAAATTCAACGAGATCAGTT
This sequence comes from Mantis religiosa, assembly GCA_030765055.1. NCBI lineage: Eukaryota > Metazoa > Arthropoda > Insecta > Mantodea > Mantidae > Mantis > Mantis religiosa. The sequence continues at coordinate 202,895,046 of CM060951.1, read as the reverse complement.
TTACCAGCCTCGGGCATTCTGATAATTTGATTCATCATACACCTCTTTTTATGGCTATTTAAACGTGATTCTGATGTGAAATACAAGTTACAATTGTTACATAACCATTTTCGCCCATTATGTTTAGTTAGCTGCTTTCCTAGCAAACGTGACAAGTCTGTTATCAGACAATAATGTCTTTTATACATTAAAAGATTAACATGATGTGATTTTATCTCTCTTGGTTGATATAAGAGAATAATCGATTTATTTTCAACACCGTATATCGTTATTGAAATATTTGAATTTTGATTCTCGAATTTTTCTACATCTTTCAATGATACGGGGAATTCTATATTCTCAAAGTTAAATTCGTTACGAAAATCATATCTTTTATAGGAGGTGGGTCGATTCTTGTTACGTTCTACTGGGTATTTAGATGCTAACAGACAGTATGCAAAGCAATATTTATCAGTATTACGAATGTTAATAACAGCTCTCTTCGATTTTATAAAGTCGGGTAATTCAGTATACATCCCTGCATTCAATGAATCGTATTGTGTCACATATATTGTTAATTTCTCAATACTGTATAAAGCTTTTGAACTGGTACGCGATTCAAAATTATCCATATGATCTAGTATAGGTTGTACAATCTTCTCTTCATACCATATAGATTTATCTGTAGATTGCAATATCACCTCAAGTTTACTGTTAAAGTTAAATGTATGAATATTATCGCTCTCTTGTGATATTATGACATATTGACAGGATAAACAGGATCCTATCTTAAGACCTGATTTATACATGTTTAAGCCCTTATCAATTTCATTCAAAATTAAAGGTTTGCATTCTGCTAAGAATATAACGGGGTCAAGTATATTAACACAGTTGTGAATTTCGTAGGTGGTTAATCGTTTTTTGAAAGCAGACTCACTGTGAATACATCGTAATCGTTCAGCCTGGGTCACGTTCGAACAGGTTTCATCTTGCTGAATCGAGGGTTGTCCAGTGGCAGTATCGGAGCACCTTGTCGTCGTTTCTGAAAAAAGCAATTACAACATTCGATTAACTTTACATACGGGAACATTGATTTACATGTATGTAAGGTGGTAACAGAAATAACATACATGTTAATAACTTTTACATGTATGAATCTCAATTTTACGTAAACTCTATACTTTACGTAGAACGTAACATGCATGTAACTTTTACATATGAAAATAGTTACATAATGATTATGTATTTTACAATTATTGCTATCATCACGTAACTACAATATTCAGATAGTATGTAACTGTTTTACGTAATGCTCTCTCCCTTACATAAATGATAAAAACACACAACGTAAACCATATAGATGTAAAATACCGTAACTGAACTACGATATTCACATGTACGTTTTACACATATAAATTAACGTTCTTTTTTCACCTACAACGTTACTTTTACGTGTAACAAACAAACGTAACTAACATGCATGTGAAATAACGTAACTGAACTACGATATTCACATGTACGTAATTATTACACATGAAAATTAACCCTACAACGTTCACTCTCAATTACTAATACTACATGACGTGCGATAATTAACACTTTAAGTTCTAATACAACATGTACGTACATGCAAGTAACTACATTCAATTACTAATACTACATGACGTGCGATAATTAACACTTTAAGTTCTAATACAACATGTACGATTTCACATTTACATGCAAGTAACTACATTATCACTTTTTTTATGAAATTTTATTCAATAATTGTACTCACCTTTTGACGACATTACGGGCTGCTTAAAAAAGACAATTTATGTCGTTTGAAACCACTTTCTAGTGTTTCCTCGCCATGGTATTGGAGTATGCAGTCACCACGATTTAGTAGATCTTTCTGCGCTGCGGTCATATGTTTGAATCTCTCCGGGAGGAAGACTTGGAAATCTGATGTTTCGACGACGACCCGTTCACCATATCTGGTCTTCACGGTTTTGACGGATCGAATGATGTGTTGAACGGACTGATCTAATTCACGTAGTTTCTTTGTGGGAAGATGTGTTCCACCTTCAGCTAGTTGATTTAGCTGTAGCATCTCATGATCTGAAACATACATATAAGCACACACGAATCAGTATTACTTCAACATTCTTCGTAAACAGAGATAAAAAATGACTTACAATATACAACTTTTCTATCTTACCTGTAGGATCCATATTTCCAGAGAATCGACTGCCTCCTCACTCATCCGTGCCGCGGTATTTATTAACAGATGCTCCGCCCCCCCTCCGTCCGGGAGAGGTGTTACTGTCTACATATTACGCTATGTGTTTAAAGTAGTTGTGACTACGTTATAAGTTCGAAGGTAATACTAGTAACTTTATTATCATAGTTTAAACTTTATATAGATTCATCATTTTTTACACCCCCTCCAACCGTATCTCTCCTTCCCAAACACCATGTTGCGTGCGCACACTAACTGTAATTCGTTCCCTACATCTTGGAGGGGGGGATATAATTACACATTTCTTTACACACACATACTTGTACAAAATATATTTTTCTGAACATTTGATTTTTTTACATTTGGTATACTAACACATTCATAGTATTGTTTCATCATTCATACAAATATATAGATTCATTCGTTTAATTTTAAAATATATTCTTTTTTTTCCTAACGTTATTTGACAAAGTTAGACTTCGCTACAGCAATAAGAATGTTTTGACCACCCCTGTCACCAGTCTGGAGAGATTAACTCTTTTTTTCTCTGACCCACATACCAAAAGGAATGACGTTCAGTGGAGTATTCGTAATACTGAGGGGAGATTTTCTAGACAATTTTTTATATGGAGGGTGATATCTTACCATGGATAGTTAGGATATCTACACTATAGATCCCTAGTTGCGTATATATATTATCATATTGATTGATCAGTTTTGTATTACTCATATATACTTAAAGATGAGATACTTTTCTCTCGTTATCTTAATCATTTTTAAATAGATGGTTAGTGCTTTTATTTTATTTTCGATGTTATGTTCCACTTTTATCATGCTTAGAGGGAATATTCTTTTTAAGTTATCGTGCTTAAAGGGTGCGTTCCTTTATCATGAAACCCCTTTCAAACAGCTTTACATTTGCATTCTTATACTTTTCTCTCAATATTTTTTTATCATTCTTAAAGAGATGGGTAGTGCTTTTATTTTTATTTGCATTTGCTATGTACCACTTTTATCATGCTTAGAGGGGACATTTCTTTGTCATGCGACCCTCTCACATAGATTTACATTTCCATTCTTATACTTCATCAATGTGGAATAGATTTATATTTTCTCGTACCTCGATGTGGGAATGGAATTTAACCTTTTCTTAACCTTTACATCGCTCTTGGATACAATAGCTCAAGGAGAGATTCTGCATAGGGAACACCCCTTACCAGAATGTCTTATTACATTTATTTTCATAAATCTCTCCCAGTAAACATACCTAATCATTCTCTCGATATTCTTTTATCTAAAGAATGACGATACTACATCATATATCATACACTAAACGTAATAGATATCAAACCCTACACTCGATATTCATACATGAGAGTTCAAGCACAGACATCGAAGCACTGAACGTAATAGATATCAAACCCTAGACTCGATATTCATACATGAGAGTTCAAGCACAGTCATCGAAGAATTACTATCAATACATTTAATTCAAACATCCCCGGAACCCCCGTTACCCACCCCGCCCCATCACAATATCGAACCCTAGACTTCGATATTCATACATGAGAGTTCAAGCACACACACACACATCGAAAAGAATTCACATTTAATTCAAACATCCCCGGAACCCCCCCCCGTTACCCATCCCACCCATCACACATTACACATCACACACACACACACACACACACACACACAATCATCATCATCATCATCATCCCAACCCTCAAAAACATCTCACTGCACAGGGGAGAACGGCACTACGCCAACACTCCCCTTCTTTTACAACTCGATTTTCATATAGGAGAGTTCTAAATCAATGAGCATTCTACATCACTCATATATTAACACAGAGGAGAGTTCAACATCTTATCTACACTGTGCTGATTCTCTCAGTTCTATACTACTGTGAAGTTCTTGCGTTTCGTGATATCCTTTTCATATAATGTCAAAAACGGGTTAACCTGTTCAGCTCTGTGCCTGTCATCTAGAGGCACTCATGGTAACTAACATATAAACAGGATAACCAACAGAGCTACAAACGTTTTAAATGATTGTATCCTTTCAGTTTAACTATCATTATATTTTATGAAACCAGCATAGTTTTAGTTATAAGAATCAAGAGAAAAAATAAATAAGTAAATAAATGGAAAAAAATAAATAAATGGAAAATATACCAGTATTTAGCCCACTTCATAAGTAATAACTACCAAAAACCGTAGTGCTTCAACAGTGCGTTATGTTGGTAAACTCTACTGTGGATGTAAACAAACAATGGCAGAACTAGTACCCGGTCATACATTTTTGCCTTGTGATCATGACTTAGGCCTTATAGAGAAAACGAAGAGGCAAGCAACTTGCATTTATGTTCCAGATCAGTGGATGGAGCTAGTGAGGAAAACCATTGTAAAGAATCCTTTTCATGTTTTCAAAATGACAACTAACATGTTCATCTCTGCAAAGCCTCTTCTCAACAATGTACAAAAAGGAACAGCTTCAGAATGTGGGCAAAAGGTATTCTTGAGCAAGGTGACATGCATGAAAGTATTTAAAGACCACCCCTTTAAGTTATATTTTAAATACTCTTACGATGGTATTGAGGATTACGACACTTTGGACATTCGAAGGAAAATAATATCTGGCAAACCATCCCCTTCTTGTGTGATATTTCCTCCAAAATACAATGGTCCAAGACCAAATAATCCTGAAAAATTAAAGGATTTACAGGATCTGAGTAATTATATCCCACCAATTTTTCATGAGTACTATAAAACTCTTAAATCTGAGACCACAGCTTCTGAGAATATTACTGATGAAGCATTTTTTTGATCAGCCTGACTACAGCTAAAAGCTTGTACCTAGTTTCCAAAATGATATATACATTGAAAAGTGGAATAATCCAAAGTGTACCATGTATAAATATGTCAAAAGACACACCTATTAGTTTCACCTAAAATTGTAAAATGTATATAGAATAAAACTTAAGTAAAAGCTGACAAAGGGATTCACTTTATTTTCATTATTTTATTTTTATTGTTATTAATCAGTCGTGTTTTGGGTTCTATTAAGGATAACCCTGATAATATATACTGTGACCCCGTGGGTTCGCGAAATGAAAAGTCCAACCACACAAACTCAACAATGTTCCCTACCTCCACCGACCCACAGTCTAACACCTGCCAACCACACAGAACCACGTGCTGCACACAATCACGATTCACCAGTTCGTCCGCTACAATTTCACTTGCACTCGTAATTACGTACAATCTTCCGATGCTCTCACACAGTCCTCTCGTCGTACACTAGCACTGCATTCTTACACCAAGAACTGTGTCTGTCTCCTCACTCACTGACTAACTGACTAACTGATTCTCTGAAACCCTTTTTATAGGAATGTCACTGTTCTTCTAGAAGTCTCTGGTTTCCACAGGAAGGTTCCAGTAGATGAAAGATCCCGTAATTTCCAGAACACAGGTAGAAGAGAAACAGACCGCACAATCATGTTTTTCCCCCAGCCATCCCTGTCACCACTATAAGACGGACGAGGGGGAGGCGTGGCTAACACGGACCTCCCCTGTCTTCCGCTCTCAGCTGCTTCCATAGGGTGTTCCAACGCCCGGGTGACAATACTGTATTCTTGAGACTCATATTCTCAGAAATGAAATAAAATAATGTTAACAATTTCTTTCCGCCTCATTCACAAAACGCCTGTTTTCTCCATTTTTAAAAAATGTGGGTTAACCCGTTTTTTCGGGCATGTTTTCAATTTCAGATTACAATATTACAAAGGGCATTCAAAATCTATATCAGTACACTAAACAATGTTAATAAAACCGGAGTTAATATGATACAAATTATAAAACGTTTGAGCCTAGCTATAGGTTTCATACCGAGGCCTGAACCAAGTGGTGCAGAGCTAGCGCAACGAAAGCTTGCCAATCTAACTCATACCTAGAAGAGTACAAGGTGGTCACTTTTATTCCTTGTTTCCTACCCTGCTATAGAGCAACAATGACGTCGTATTTGACTGGTGAATCTATCTTGAAATCATACTGCTCTCTACGGAGAAGAAACGCTAATTCTTGTGCAACAGTAAGAAAATTACAGCGCTATAAGTGTGGTTGTGCTAGTAACTAACACAACCAACCTCTCCTCTCTGTTTCATTTAGATTCCAAGAATCTCATTAGCGATCTTCAATTTGGCTTCAGACCTGGGAAATCTACAGAATCAGCCGTCTGCAACGTAGTTGATTGGATCCAACAAGTTCACAGAGAAAAACAAATAGGTCTGCTTATCTCATTAGATATATCTGGTGCGTTTGACCATGCCTGGTGGCCAAAGATACTACACCAATTAAAAGTGAAAGGTTGTCCCAGCAACTTATATAAGATTGTAACCAACAATTTTCACAACCGAAATAGTCACCTAAGTATTAATAATATAACTGCTATCAAACAAATGACTCGTGTATGTCCACAAGGTTCAATTTTTAGCCCAGATTTTTGGGTTCTACTATATGATGATTTAATAACACAACAATTACCAGAAAATTGCCAGCTATACGCATATGCTGATGATGCTCTATTACTTGTTAAGTCTACTACCTTTCAGAAGTTACAGACGACTGCCAATGAAGCCCTCCGTATCATTCATTCCTGGGAATAACTAACAAACTGAACTTTAATGCCAACAAGACATTGGTTATGCTAGCCACTAAGAAAAGAAATTTGGAAGAATTATATCTTTACATGAATAATGGATAATTTTAAGTATCTAGGAGTTGTTTTAGACAGACGTCTGACGTTCCGAAATCATCTTGATTATGTAGCCAGGAAGGCTACTAAACTTCTTACCGCACTGACTGCTTTAACGAGACCAACATGGGGCATGAACTCTTCTTTATTGAAGTTAATTTATAAAGGAGTGGTTGAACCTATGGTTCTCTATTGTGCAGGAGCATTGCAAAGTATTTTTCAGAAGAGATGGGCACAAACTAAATTATTACAGATACAGCGTGGATACATCTTAAGAATCATCCGAGGATACCGCACCATCTCCTCTTCAGCAGCGCTCATTGTTGCTAATATTGAACCCATCTTTCTTACTGGTGTATATAAGGCAAATATCAACAACATTAGAAATGGCCGAGCCTTGCCACAACATATTTCACACCTGCAACTTGAACAACCAGTTAAACAAGCTTCTCATCCAGCCACCTGTGTCTCTAGTCTCCTTGAAGATTGTGCAGCAGAATATCACCAGTACTCCATTTACACAGATGGCTCTCGGATAGCTGAAGGGCTTAGTAAAATTGCTAAACTAGGATATGCGTTTGTGGTATTCTCTCGCTACATAGAATGCCATTCTTTCATGTTCAGACTTGCCAAGGAGTGTTCAGTTTTTCAAGCTGAATTATTAGCAACCCGTGAAGCAGTGAAATGGTGCAACAACTTACAATGTACCGCTCGCCTTTACAGTGACTCACAAGCAGCAATTGTAGCTTTGAAAGATACCAAAAACAGCAGTCCTATTGCAGCTGAAATAAGAAGTCAATTATTATGTAGTTCTCATCTGTGTATTAAATGGGTTAGAGGACACGTAGGGATTTCCGGAAATGAATGTGCAGATGAGATTGCAAATTTACAGATCATATTTTCCGGAATGAGCCTAGCTAACCTGAGTTATTCTGTTTTCTCCCCAACAGCTTCATTAGAAATCCTGTTTGGCCACCAAGATCTCCAGATCTTACCCTTGGATTTTTTCCTCTGGAGTTTATTCGAGGTGACCCGAGACTTTAGAGCAACTGAAACAACTAATTATATATGAGATGACCATACTTACACGTGCGATGCTGCAAGCTGCATATGAATATACGGTGAAAAGAGTAAGAAAGTGCCTTCAATGGCGGTTACGTTGAACCATTCGGTTAAAGAAGCGCTGATATTTAATTTGCCACATTGACTCAGCTTTACTTATTTATTTACTTTTTTTTTTTTTCCTTGTTCCACTTTAGCCTTTAACAGCTATGGTCATATCGGCGGCCGTTCTCCTTTGGAACATACTGCAGGTGTTAGCTCGTTATCTTTGATTTTTAATCATTAGATCACGCACACATTCACACTCTCATTCATACCTCCAGACTCTGGGGAAGATGGGGAATTATCTTGGTCGGAGAAAAATCCCCAACCCCACCGCCGGGAATCGAACCCGGGATCCCTAGCACGGCAGGCAGGTGCTCTAACGATTATTTACTTATTTGTGTTGAGCTGTTTCATACTATTTAGTTTCTTAAAGCTGTTCACAGAAGACAATGTTTAACAACTATTAGTTTCTTTGTTCTGATAAACGTGTAGAAGCAGCTCATATTCGGTTGATTTACATTTGTTTATTGCCCGCCTCCGTGATGTGAGGTAGCGTGTGTGCCTCACATCCAAGAGGTCACGAGTTCGAATCTCGTTAAAGATGAGTTACCTGGATAAGGTTTATCCAGGGTTTACCCTAATCCTACGAAGATGAATGTCGGATAACTCTGAGCTCTAGGGACCCTGGAGTCATTTGAGCATCATATCACAAGTTTTATTCATTAATTTACTCATTCATTCAATTAATCATTTATTTATTCATTTATCATTCGATACTGCGTGCACTGTTCAAAGGACAAAAAAAAATCTGTTTCTTTACTAAAATTTTTGAAACTAATACTGTTATTAATTTGGTATTCCTTTATTAAATTGTATTAGGTTATTTATCTTCATAGAGAAACACCAAAGTACAAGATGTTGCTTGAATTTTCCGCCATTTATAGTGTTCATATTCATTAAAACAAACTACAACAGCTATCTTATCAACGCACCAGGCGAAACTCCGCATCTTTATATTACGCGGGCAGACCCACCTCTCAAACAGTATATTTACCTGCGGGTAGAGGGAGACCTCAAAGCTTACTGTCAGCACATCAAATACAATCGCAAGCCGCTAGGGAAATCGTATATAAACTCGCCCCATCAGCGATGCTATTGATGACGTCAAATTTTGCGCAGTAAAATTACAAATAAAAATGAACACCGTGTATATTGTATAATGCCTCCTTTAAAATAAGAATTTCAGTGTGCTAAACCACCGCGTAACCAAACCAGAAAAATTGTTTACATTTTTCAGTACCTTAAATTTATATTTTACTATTTCATTCAAAGGTATTTTTATCTGTGTTAACAGAGTTACTTTCCTCATGTAGATAAATTGTTACTTTCTGTTCCTTCTTATTGAATTAAGTAAATTCCACTGTCTTAGTAGGTATTACTGTATCCTATTTTTTGTCACTACATTATAATTCAGGTGTAGACAGTAGGAGGGGCAGGTAGTAAGCGGACGGGGAGGTGTCACGTGGCATCCAAGAGAGCGGGGTAACCCGATTTTATCCGAGTAGTGTCGAAGTTCTGTGCCTCTTCCCTTGGCAAGGTTACGTTGCGGGTTCTAAATGACGTAACTATTTAAAACAGAATAGGTTAGAAATCGGTAACAATTGAATGCTGTTGTAAAAGTCTATAGCCAGACGTCCTCCAACAACAAGCCATTCAAGTCATTCTTAAAATGATTGAAATGGGTGAAATGATACTCAAATGAGCCCAGTGTACATAGAGCTTAGAGTTACGAGTCATTCGTCTTTCAGGATAAAGGAAAGCTCCGAGAAATAATATTATGCACATAACTCGCCCCTACCGAGACTCAAACTCAGGGCCTCAGGAAACGGAAAATTGATTATTACCAACTCCCTGTTTCATGTTCCTAAAATTGGAGGAAATAAATCAAAGACTAGAGAAAATTGTAAAAAGGAGAAAGAGGCGGCAGCGGCTAGGAAGATAATCCTCAAAGGAGAGTACGCAAAATGCATCGAGAAGAACGAAAGAGATATGCCTCCATAGGGAATACATTGCAGACTTCTAAGACGCCATTGTTCTAAATAAGCTTCCTTTTTAATATTTAATGAGCATTACAAAGCCCAGCTTGACCTGACCTGGGTTTCTACAAACTTTTTGTTGCCCTCATTCCATGTTTATGCCTCTATATATGAAACGCTTCTTATATTTCTTTGATTACCTTCAAATGTATTCAATATTAATTAATTTAACTTTATTATTATTATTATTATTATTATTATTATTATTATTATTATTATTATTATTATTATTATTATTATTATTATTATTATTATTATTATTATTATTATTATTATTATTATTATTATTATTATTATTATTATTATT